>DWKA01000690.1:0-15077 GCA_018249155.1 Panoquina ocola ocola
TGTCGTAATCGATTTTTATTATTTGTTCGAAATATTCCGTGTACTTGAATAGTCTGTCACCTGGCTACATTGAAGTTCGATTTATGGTTTCGTATGCGGATATTGGTAGATTCAATAAAACAATTATTTATTTAATGTCTTAATGCTAGGGTGAAATAAATGCTAATATAAAATTCAATTAAATTATAAAAATACAACTTCTTTTTTGAAATTAATATCGTTGTGACATGCACGATACCATAAGTTGGACCCGTCCATGGGCAATGTCCTTTGTTTTTCTCGTACTAAATAGAAGTTGTTTTGTGTATGTCTTTATTAATTTTAGGCGACATGCCAAATTAATAAAACGTAAACACAGTTTTAATAAACAAATAATAAAGCTCGAACAAGCATTTATTTGTGTCATAAAATAAATGTCTGCTAGCTAAGTATCGAACCTAGCAACTTTTGCTAGGCAGGCATACCTCTACCAACTATGCTTCGGAGTTATCATACCCTATCATAAAATAACACATAAAAATCACTTTAATTGTAAAGCTTAGGATAAGCACTAACCTTACGTAGCGCATACGAAGGGCGGTCTCAATCCTGAGATCCCGACTTAGGCGGTACGCACGAAATCTTGACAGGCGAAGCACAATTTACTGCCACTCGGGCCGCGATAAAACCGCCTTTGTCATAATCCTGCCCGGTAACACACTTTCGTTTTACGACCAAATAAATTTCAAACACTATTATCATTCAAATCGAGACCGGACCCACAAATACAAACACCCCTTTTTATCGGCAGCTCATTCAAAAGATTCACAAATATTTGACAAAAACATGTCTCTTTTATAAAATGAAGTATTTATTCGTTCGGACGTAGGTAAATATTTTTTAACGGTCACGCTGTAAGGCGGCATTTGAATTGTGGCGTCACGTTTATTTATAAATATTTCGATTATTATTCTCTTAAAGTTATGTCTTTTGACTCGTACGTAATTCTTAAATATGTATTTTATTTCTATTCACGAAAATGTCTTACAAATTTAACCTATACAAATGAAGAAACTTTGCTCCATAAAGCACATTTGCCGTTTCACCACGTGGTTACTAAAGAGTTAAGTAGGTAGGTACTTAAAAGCACCTTAAAACTATAAAACTTCTGTGACATTTATTTCTGCTGAAAGTCATCGATTTATGATAACGAAATCAGTTACATTTATCAGTTACAGTTTATCGATATAAATATTATATACTTATCACACGAACTAGAAAAGTCACACAGGCTATATTAGCGGGTTTTAAATAACAAATGAAAATTATTAAAAAAATCTCATAGACTCCCCGTCTTTATCAGGATGCCCCAAGCCACGGCTAAGGCTGCCAAAGTAAGCGCGAAAGCTTAGTATCGAGAAAATCACAAGGTAAACATCGCGCAGGTCGGGCTAAGTGCACTGAAGTGTCTGGTCCGCAAGACCACTCGAGGGTACAGGTGAGAGCGCGGATCAAAGGGCGCCATTGACCTCTTTGCGGCCTAAGACTTGCCATTTACTGCCACTACCATGAGTTTTAATTTTTGCACTTCAATTTATAATAAAATATTTTGCTAATATACATATTTTTTTAATGGTTAAAAGTTTCTAAAATAAACATCTTTTTTGTCGGCTAATGTCTATTAGGAACTGACCATACATCTGTGTGTATATCATCGACAAAAGTGTCCAACTAAGAAGGAGAATTTAGCTTAACTGAGCGACGTGTAGTTTTCAGTTTTATCCTCATGCTAAGGAGGTAGAGAGTATACTTCACTACGCGGTTCCAGTGTGGATTTGTAACCACTTCAATGGTGGGAAGATTCCATTTTTATGTCTTCCTAAGGTTTCTGAAATGCAGGGCTACTATCTAATTATAACAACCGGGATCGATGGCTTCACGTGCCCTCCGAAGCATGGAAACGCGCAAGAAATTTAAAGTAATGCCTCCTCTGAAATTATTTTTTATATCCTGTCAATTATGAGGAAGAATATTTAAAGACTAGTGGTCGGTAATAGGTTAAGGCCGTGATAGCAGTTAATTTGGAATAAATTTATTTTAAAATAGTTACCTACAGAATATATTGCACAACAGCAACAATAAAACATAACAGGTAATTTATAGTTATAAATAAAATAAACACAGCAGCCAAAGTTACGATAAAATTAACTTATTATTGTCACTTGTTTACGCAGTCATTAAACTGATACTTCGAACCAAAATACGGTTGAACGTAGCGATTGCTAACAGAGATACCGAATAATTACCTCGACAAATAAAGCAAATGAATGTAATGTATCTTCCCTGTAAACAAATGTTTTGTGTATTGTGATATAATTGGCAGTAGTTTAATAAACGTAATATGGCTTGCACTACTACGTCAAAAGATATATTTTTATAAAAATTGCCGAAAAACGAACAACCTGAAGATAATCGCCACCGCTCCTGCTAAAATAATCTACCGCCGACTGTCACCTAATGGACAACAGTAACACTAAAGACATCAGAAATGTGCTATCGTTCAAGAAAGCAAAAAGCGCTGTCTCTCAGGTCCCAGCCGAAAAAGAAGTCGATTGGGGGCTGATTATAAGCAAAATGGTAGCCCAGGCAAGCTTCGAGGAAAGATAATAATAGTATAATTTTTATGTAAAGACTTACTTAGCAGAAAGGCTTCTGTCGCCTTTTATGACAGCCTAGTACAAATACGGAGTATAGTTTGCGGGGTCATAAAATATAAAGGGTATAAGCCGACCCACTGAAAAAACAAATACTTTACAGTTAAATTAAAGATGAATTTTCAATTAAAGATAGTTTTTCCTTATTATGACTAATTGCAACTACATTCCGAAGTTAATTCAAGCTGTAGTCCAATGTGTTGAAGTG
The DNA here is from genome assembly GCA_018249155.1 of Panoquina ocola ocola. NCBI lineage: Eukaryota > Metazoa > Arthropoda > Insecta > Lepidoptera > Hesperiidae > Panoquina > Panoquina ocola. The sequence goes on from DWKA01000690.1 coordinate 2,902, forward strand.
CACTAACTTAATTAGAGCCTCCAGTTCCCTCGCTTTGAAGACGCCCACAAAATCGCAAACACTAACGTCGGCGAGTATATTTATTACATCGTACTTCTTGTAACTTACTGATTTACTTATTTGCTTAGGAATCTAGTTGGATGTGGTGCGCCTTCCTGGCGAAAGCCATGATTTTCAAACCGTATTAGGAAAAAAATAATCTCAGTAGTTTCTTGCTGCTTCTTCTCCTGGGACCGCTCATGGTAGGGATTTGTGAAAGCGATGGCATAATATGACTTTCGAAAAGTGTTTGTAAAAACTAATTTTGAATGAAATTGATTTGACTTTGACTTTGAAAACAGTTAAGGTATTTTCTAATGTGAAGGGATGGATGATGAGTAAGTAGTAGTAATTTTTTGAGCGTAGCGTTCGAAAGCCGTAGGTTCTGTTTGTTATTATTGATAGCAGAATTTAAGTTATCACAGAAGCAATGAGTAACGGAATCCGCACTGAACCAATGTGGTAGAGCATGCTATATAAAGTAAAAAAATATCATTAGTTAGAAGAGACAGGTGATGGATTTATTTATTTATATAATTTTATAATTATTTACCTCTAATACTTAGTAGGGGATTTAATCATAAGTAGCAGTTTTAACATAACAAACTGCTTCAGCCAACAGAAGTGTTTATCGTCAGAGTCGTCTTTTGTGCCGGAAAACTTTGAGAAAACGCTGACCAAATTAATTTATAAGGGTTACTTATAGATAATAAAAAAATATGATGAAGAAGGTCATTAAACTCTAATGTTTTGGAACCCGACTAGGTGCCTATGTAAATTGTAGTACGTAAGTACCTATATAATGCTGGATGATATTGATAGCATATTATTATTTAATAATGGATTCCATAGTAATTAATATAATGATGTTATTACTTTAAAGTCCTCAATGCACTCTCAGAATATTCTTTTCAAGGTCTTGTCTATTCAAAACAACACGGTGTTATTATTCTGAAAGATATTTAAATAAGAATTAAAATTTGTTATTCAAAAAAACAAATTATTCTATCAGCTAATAGATTTTTTAGGAAACTTCTTTAATGAAACGAAGCGAAACGTAGACAATATTACAAAAATGTTGGCGAGTAGCATTGTCATTTGCGATAATTATGTAAAAGTTCACACCTTACTTATAACTAACCTCACAATAATATTGGCCTTGTATTTCCTTTATTATGTTTAATAAGATCACCCATTGAAATCTACTTTTAGTGATTTAGGTACTTCTAATATTTTTCTGTGACATAACAAAAATTCTGACATTTTGGTGGATCTCTAATTCATTCGCCAATCTGGATTGGAGCAGTATAGGGGCGTATGAAAAATCAAGACACGACATAAAATATTTGTCTTAAATGCCCATTCAACTGGGAATTGAATTTATAAGTACTAAATAAGCCAACCCAGGATCGCCTTTAACTAACAATTCTAGTAATATTTTAACAAACCGCTACAGTCGCTGCACAATTAAATTTATTTATCGTTAAACACTAAAATTTAGTTTTTTATGTTAATGCTCGCACTTAGAAATAAATCAAAGTGATTTGTATTTTAACGATTTAATGACGCTGCGCTGGTTTTGCATAAATTTCAACGTTGGGTTAAATTGTGCTTCGATATAGATGTGTTCAGGACGTATTTTTTATGCGCTGATTTGTGCTTGTAAAAGAATCCCGAACGCATTAAGATACTGATGGAGCATCATAACTTTTGTAGTGATTGGAAAGACTTATCCATTGCGGGCTGTATACGAACAAGCTTGTACTAATATTTTTGAAGTTAAACTTATTTAGCCACGCAGAGAGTACATATTCACAAGAGAACATACCTAATACTATAAGTTGTAGTAATAAAATTGAATATACCTAACTTAAGTTTAATAAAAATACACTATATATTAAATGCTAACTGACAAACAGGTACAAAATAAATAGAAATTATAACATAGTAAGCAATTAGTGGTATTAATATAAAATGTCTTTAAAATTCAAATTTAAATTAATTTTATAAGACGATCAAGCTATTATTTATGCGACTTGTTCCATGTCCAATAATGTTCAAATTTTATTGTCTGATTTAAGATTTTTATTACACAACAAATACACGCACGACATGACATGTTCGAAGCTTACGTGGGTGAGGTACTTACTCTTTAGGTACTTGTACTGATAAAAATGTGTGTAGTTCAACTCAATCGATCTTAACTTTTACTTGTTGCTTATACTGCTTATCAATCATATTTTTTTACTTAGGTAACGTCGCCAGTAAAGTTTTTGAAGGCCCGGATATTTTTTTAGTACGTGAAGGTATATTATTCCAGAATCAATCCAGAATATTACATCTGTTTTATATTTATTTTTTAATGATTCGTAAGTCTAAATATTTTAAATTTTGATGGAAATTTAGTTTGAGCGTTCTTATGCATAGGTGATTTCGATACGAACCCTATACGTAGCCCTATTTTACCTCTATATTTTAGAGCATAAAGAAATGATCCTGAGAATGTTATGCGGATACGCATCGAGCAAGAAAAAGATAAGCAGTGGAAGAATAATATAAGCAACTAAAAATAAATAAATAGACGCGGTTATTCCTTATCAACAACGGTAGGTACCTACCATAAATGACGTGTTACCGACCTTCCAAATAATATTCAAGGTTGACTTCTCATCAATATTATATACAAAAATGTTTGTTATACAAAAAAATGTAGCGGCTGAAATTTTATTAAACTCAATCCCACTGAATTAACTTTCGAAAATTACGAAGGAGCGAACAAAATGAGTGCGGCCGCGCGGCTGTCACTCTCAACACCAGATCGGTTTTTGTCGCCGAGATAAATCGTGAGCGGCTAACGTCCAAATATAATTACACAATATTTTAGTTGGTTTTTCTCTCAATTATTGCATTGCATTTCTCGGGCAGGTGAAGCTTCCTTGGATACGGATACAGGTGGCACAGAGTAGCTACACTCAGTGATATAGTTACTCGTAGATGATCAATCTTCTTGCCAATATGTCATAGAAATTGTTAGTACGATACAGATACTTGTATGAATAATGTTTATTGAAATCTGTTTGTTTAATAAACCATTTTATTGTTCTAGTTTACAATAATACGCGATGGAGCAGAGAGAGTATTCCAGGTTAGTTCATTTTCAGTATTTTTTACTTAAATAAAAAACATCACATTGTAGGTATATGATTAGCAAATTTAGAAGCCCTATTCAAATGTTAATTATTTAATTTTAAAACATTAATAGGTACTTAAATATGTGTTAAGTAAAATATGTTACACCCAAAAAAAAAACTTTTGCCCCATTTTTTTTTCACTACAACACACAATTTAAATGTTGGTATTATGGGCACCCTCTGATACGGTGTCTACTCTGGCGCTTTCATTTCGGACATTCCCCAGTAACGAGGCAGTTGCATGCCGACGTGCACTACACGTACATTCGCATTTTTGCTCGCTCTTAGCCTTTATTTCGTCGGTGCAAAAACTATATTCCAATGTAAAAACAAATAGGATACTTTGTACTTTTATAGGGTGCAGCGTAAACTGTGTTAAGTTCCAATTTGTTATTTCAGTTCAAAGAAAAATATGATAAAAAGATCATTTGTTAATTTCATGTGTTACTTCAATATGAACAAACAATGGCTAGATAAAAATGCATTAAACTTCAAATACATTTTTTTTGTGAAATTTTTTAACCAAGAGTATTTATGAGGGTAAATATTAAATTACTTATATAAATATCTATCGTGATAAGTACATGCATACATTAAACTCTGTGTAAGTTTTTATTTGGGTTCGCGAATATTCACGGTTTCACAAACAACTTAACGGGACAGGTGTCAAGGGTGTTAAGTATCCCTTGTTATAGGGACGGACATTAATGAGAGGTCTTCGCCCCAATGGGACAATAAGAGGCTATAACTTTCTTTTTACTGTTTTAATGGTTATTGGAAAAGAATAAATTCGTGAACTTTGCACCTTGAGGACGATTAAAAGTAAGTATAGAACCCTAGTCTGAGCAATTCTACCCATGTTGAGTATTGCTGACTATGACTTTAACGATTTAAATCTTGCAACAAAAACAGTTAATAAGTTATTTACTGCAAATCTGATACATTATTCCGTAATTTTCGTCATTTTTAACCCTCATTACAATTGCCGACTGATTTAGAACAAGCTAATCATTTTAATAAGCTTGAAGACATAAGTATAGAAGTAGCATATTGATTTAGATGGCAAAGGGTACCCACAATATTATGAGCGACCTTTCTCGTAGAGATCTCTGAATATTAATGCGTTCTTTTAATTAAACTATAAGACCCTGACAACACATTACAGATGTGATTCTACATAATTTGCTACATTTTACATACTAAGAAAAAAGATAAGACTTTCCCACTTTTTCCTCACAAATCGTCTTAAGTATTTTGCTGTTGGCCATTCCGAGATCAAAGCGGACTGCCGCGCGTCACGGCACATCAACCCTGACGCATCGACGTCGAATAACCCTCCGTGAAAATTAACTTGAAAATCGCTATGTTACTTATTTTCTATACATTGGTATTTTCTTAGAAACTTGAGTCTATATCATTTAATTTTCTGTCTCAGTACTTGAGAGCGGTAAGGTAGCTATGATCGACTTTACATTGTTTTTTTGTTGCCTTTATTGATGAAAAAAATGTTTTGTTAATAACCATGAGGTTTTCCATAGTGTTCCAAATTCGAATTCAATGCATCACTTGTGCATGTATTTTTTGATTGTGTCTACCACCCTTCAATTATTAAATTGATTCATAATTTTTAGGGTTAAGCTCTAAAGTTGAAGATGATATTGGACGTGGAAAAGATTTACAAATATATGTAAATATTATCAAATTTAAAAGGATAGCCACGGGTAATGACTCACGGCTACATACGATTCGCCAGTTAATGATTAATATTCGATCAACATGCAGTTACATAACACTATTTATACCTATTTCACAAAAAATAAAATAGTGAAATGTCTGCTTTCGAGCTCTTACAAGGGAAAGACGGTTTGATGTAGAATGTCCGTAATAATATCTACCAGCGGGGTGAAGACGGTCAGATGTCGCCAACATCTATGATCCAAGAACAAATATTTATGTGTCACAAAAATATCAACTCCGGATTGTATTGTAATTCGGGGCCTTTTATAGACAACGATCTAACCATTAGGTTAAGGTTGTCGACTACTAAAATCCTCTCAAATACCAAGATTACGTAATATGTGATATTTATTTTGTTAGCATTATAATCTCTGATGAGTTCAAATTTTATTTATCCTACAGACGTAAAAACGCACTTAATTTTTTATCTTCAATATTTTCTAATATTCGCTGCTCAATCGTCCCGATTACAACCTAGCTATTTAATGTAGAGCCCCGAATACTCCGAGATTGTGTTAAAATTATTTGAAGAAAATCCAGCGCTGACAAGATGTTGGGATCAAAATAACTTGGTCGCGTTATCAACCCACGTATTCTGCTTTATTGGTCGGAATTGCCCCTAAACGCTCCCAATGAGGCGCTTGTTGTATATTTACACCGCCTTAAGACATGGATAGTAAGCCCTGCAATAAAGTACAATAAAGTACAAAATATATGTAGGTTGGCGGTGACTGTAGTCGCCGGCTTATCCGGAATAAGATTGGACACCCTTATCTTATTAAAGTGGAATGTTATAACACAAAAATAAATTATATGAATATCTAAATATTGTCTCGGCTGATGGAAACTTTTACGACTATATTATTGATATTAAATTGAATGTATTCATCAAAATTTAATATGTAAATAAAATGTAATCGAGAATGAAATGAATGTCGACTAACAATTATTATACAGAGCTACTTTTCGATTAAGAATTAAATATTGTCTATTTAGTTAAGTTTTATGGTGAGAAATTTTGGTATGATGACTCTACTTATCAGCTTCAGTTGGTAGTTAAGTAATAAATGACTTGCTATAAATTTATTGTACCTTAAACGATATTACGTTATTCTCACAAATAAACCATAATTATGATTATGAAAAAACTTCTGCAATATTATTAAGTAGGAACGTAGAAAAAGATTTCTGAAATAGCTTATTATGTAAATAATCCATAAGCCATCTACGAATTTATAAAGGAAGTTAATAACTTTATAAGTTGAAGTTAAACTCTTGTATTCTTTGAGTTCGGGGCCTCATATACATAGGTACCTAAGCATTTTTTGTGTGATTTGACGCGTGATACCAATATATTATATACTTTACACCAAGTATATTATATACTTTACGCATATAAGTAGTGTAGGCACGTGTTTGTAAGTGGTTACCGTGGCCCATGGACGGTACTTACATCATAAAGTATCACCTATGTATTACTTGCCAAGGATAATTATAATAATACCTTGTTACTTACTCTTCAGTTCATAAAACAACTAAATCTCTAATCAAATCTCTTAAAAAAGTAGAATACATTTTTTTATACTTTTAACGGTAGAAATGTTTATAAACAATTTATGCGACATAACGCTTTTGTTTTACAAAATACAACGTGACACTATAATATCGTCGTTGTCAAACCAAAATCTGCTATGCGCACTTTTAGAGATTTTTACTTTTTAATCTTTACGTATAGTTTATTGCCCTATCTACCGTATAAAAAAACTTTTATGTGCCTATAGACACTGTATGATGCTCTACGGCTACTTTAAAAAATACTTATTCTATGTGCCGCAGCTAGATTTTTGTCAATAAAAACTAACTTTTTTACTCAATAACTCAAAATATATTTTTGCACATAGGAGATTTTGACAACGACAATATCCTTTATTTTGTATTTAATTAGATAAGCAGTAACTAATTTATGAACTACAACAAATAGTTCACATATTATTATTATTGGTCATTGTGAACACTGAATTTAAATACCCGATGTCCATTATTACAAATCGATATGTCCATCAAAATTCCGTTGCGCTAATATATTTTTTGTTGTTTATTATTCTAATGTAATTATTATGCTAATTTGTATCTACGTCAAACTTGAAGCCGAGATGTTCCCAGCGGGAGTCTGTGTGAAATTTTTTGGGACCATTAATTTATTGTTAACGTGAAAAGTAATTCTTGAGTTGTGTGATAGATTGGTTTTTAGATTGCTAATTCGTTGTGATGTTAATTTAAAGGCAATGGGTGCAACAAAACATTGTATTGTATCTTTATAGTTTGGTGTTGCAGTGTTTAATTGAAACTAAACTATTATTTAGTTGCAATAATCGAGTCATAATTTCTTCAGTCTTTCGGTTAAGTGTTACTTTTCTAGTAATTTGAGTATTATGAATATTTAATTATTATTATCATCGTCTAGCCATCATACGTTTGTAACTTATTGATACAAAAATTCCTACGGTTAATTTGTATTATTTGTTTTTAGAGTTTAGTATTACCACCTGTTACAATACGACCTATAAAAAGCATCGAAAATCATTATTCACGTGTTTCGTAAAGTTTGCTTACTCCCCACAGATACATAAAAAGGCATATTAAAATTTATTAGGGGACGTCCTGGAGAAACCGTAAACAAACACGAGGGGATGTTAATCTAAAACTATTTGATGTTGTTACGTCAACAAAAACTATTTGTTTATGCAGCGTACTTTTTGAAGGTCTTTATTGAGGACGTAGGAGGACTGTTTGCACAATTTGGCTTGTTTATTATTTTCATATAAGTACAATGCTTAAGTAAGCAAGGGTATGGTAGATTCTCTTCAAAAGGTTGCATTCAAATCTAAAATTTTTTACTTATGTGATTCTGTTTATATTTATTGCTTGACTTTTGCTTCTGATTGTACCGTTCGTAAACCTTCGGAGTAGTTTGAGAATAGATATATAGGTTTTAAAATTTTTACAAATCCAGGAACGGAGCACTTTGAGAATGAACTTTAATTAGGCCGGAGTAAAATGAGAACGAATTTTTAAATAATTTAATATTTATTTTTTTCGCGGAAGAAACTGAGAATTATTTTCAGAGTATTCTGAGAATAACCCTCTTAAATACATAATAAACCTATAGAAAAATGTAAGTTCAGATTCTAAAGGACTTAGCAAATAATAAAAAGAAATACGTTAATAATACCTACTCAAATTAAAAAAAAAAAATTGTAGATATTGGACTCAATAACATTAGTATTGTTACAATTATGCTGTAACTATAAAAACAAAATTACTGTAACACTAATAAATCTTTTTAATAAATTATTTACAGAATTGAGCACACTACATTGCACGTAATACCAGTAGGTATCCTAATTTACTGAAAAGGCGCGCTGACATACAAAATAAAACCAGCTTCGTCGCGTCAACGGCACCCCCAGATTCTCAGAATTGTTGAGGTTGCAAAAGATTTATACCTCTAATATCATTCGCCTTATCCTTTGAAATCGTAGAGACGCCCGATCAGCCTAATCAGCGCTGCTCAAAGCGATTGATCGTGAGCCGCTAACAAGCACTGAGTAAGGTACTTATTTAATTTGAATACAGTTATTTTACCAGCATGTTTCCCAGACACGCCTTGGAGAGACATTTACAATTTGCGACCTCACTACGCGATTTATACACTTTTCATGGACATTTTTGATAGCGGATTGTAGAGACAATAAACACAAATTTAATTTATGATATACAGCAGCCCGATGTGAAAACAATTAACACATTTTGTTATTAGGTGAAGTTTATTTGGCATAGATATGATTATTGAAAATGTACCTAAACTGATAAAATTGGGGTAAAGTAGAATGAAAGTAAATGTGTGATTTTCTTGAATATTTATTTTCTTTTTCACCGCTTGACAGTCAGAATCGAACCTATTTATGTATTTTTCAATATAGACTCTACTAATGGTTAATACTAATACATAGCGAACTATGTAAAAGTAATTACAATTTTATATTTCGTCGTAAGTTATGTCGTAGTCGTGACGTGCGAAAACTAACTATGCTCGTTCGATTGCGTTAAACGCCCCTTTGATCCAAACCATAGCGTTAGTCCAATCATGTTCTTGCTTTGCAAAAACATTTGCACGATCAGATCACAGATATTTTCGCAGTGACATGCGAGTCAAAACATTCGATTTATGATCGGAAACGGGCGTGAACGATAATTCATTAGCTCTAGTGTGATTTTGACAGATGACATGAGATATCAGCTTCGTCACCCGTGACCCGAAACCGCCCCATGAACTCGGGCTTCATGACTCATGAGCGAAGAACATGACGCTGTATTGATAAACTAACTAGCAGTTCTATGGGTGTTCAATTGTTGATAACAGATCAGTTTATAGTAACTAAACATTTGAACAGATTTCTCCAAATTCAAGTATTTTTCTACTTACTTCCATAATTATCCAGAGCACATGGCTACTTTGCTGGTTCAAGAGGTCCTGGGTTTGATTATGTACACGTGTTTTATTATGGGTAAGGTAGGTATACGTACATTTATGTTTGCAGTAATTCTTCAAGATAAGTTTTTGTATGTTATCTATTTTATCCACGAACCCTCGTGTAGGGCTAAGAAAGTGGAGGGTTCTTTTTTAATGAAGATAAAAATAATTGGCCGTAATAAATTGTCCCGAGAAAGTATCCGAATATGGTCACTAGACCGCTGCATTACTTTCCCAAGAATTCGGTTGACGTCAAACGACACAGTACTCCATAAGCCTAGTGAGACAAGAAAGCCAGTGCAATAACCGAGGAAGGAGCATCTAAGCTCTCAGTCGTTCCACGAACCTTTGTAACAAAGCCTTGACAAAGGATGTTAACAGTACAATTGTGCAAATACAACTAGGTCACATCTGAAACTTTGGAATAACAAGGTCTTAAATGGGAGCGTAAACAACATATAGGTACTTTTTTATGTACAAATTAATTTAAACATTATATTTTATATGTACAATAAAGTACAATATTCTTTATTGTGCACACTAAATATGTAAGACCAGAGTGTAGAAACAGTAGACATTTTACAAATACGCACAAACAGGTGAACGCGGTAACGATTTCTTCCAGTCATATAGTCTTTAGGGTACAGGGCATAATTTATGTAGCTATAAAATAAATTAAAGTTTTTGAAATGTGTAAATAGAAGTTTCAATATAGTGTTTAAAATTCTAAATATTTATAACAAATTAATCTATCTCTATAGTTAATTAAGTAATAGTTGTTTTGATATCGAAGACAGTTCAAGATTCTTTTAAAAACGCGCAATCTACATACTCTTATAAGGAAAATTTTAACTTAAGCACTCGCTCGCGATAAGTGACAATTCGAGTATGTTTACGATATTCACTAATAGCGCTCGCCTCAACATATAAGGCGAGGTTGAGTTTACCGAGGCGGCCGCTACATTCAAAGCTGATTCAATTGCTATATTTTATGGCCATTGACCACATTAATTTATATGCAAACAGTTCTGGCCAACGTGTAACATCCGCGTATTCATGTGTCGGCAACGCGATATCAAGGTGGCTCGGATAGGTGACAACTATGTACAAGACAGAAAGCGTGTTCTGAAAGAGTAATGTCTTCTTACGTTTTCTCATTTGTGATGTACAAAGACGCTTACTTCCGATGGTTGTTTATGATGCAAAAGGACGTTACAATGCGTCTGATATAAAAGCGCTTTAAACATCAAATGAAAGTTGTTGCAAAGTTAAGATTCTTAGCATTTTTTCTCTGAATCAGATTTTTTTACATTGACGCAAACGGGAACTTCTTATGCGCAATAGGTATCAGGGTTAGATGCTCAGTTCAGTGTATTCAAAAGAAAAATAAGAGTTTGTAAAATGTATTAAATCAATGATCTATGACTATGTATGTATGACATCACAAAACTATAATGTAGGTCCACTGAAAGCATCTCCACTCCCGATTAGTAGTAGTCAGATGCATTACTATTAGTTTGACGTTATCTCAACAGATGGTGTTACTGTTACTAACTCTAATTACATCAGAATAAATGTTCTCGTACGTCAAAATTTGATTTTTTACTCTCAGTACGGCTAAACAAATTTGACTTCAATTGATGAAACTAAATATCTTCTAATATATAAAATTTCCATGTCACAGTGTTAGTTACGGTACTCCTCCTAAACGGCTGAACCGATTTGTATGAAATTTTGTGTGGATATCAGGCAGGACTGAGAATCGGCCAACATCTATTTTTCATACCCCTAAGTGATAAGGGTTGTTCACCCTTAAATCTTTTTTAATTTTTTTTGGCGAAATTTTTTATTTTCATTTTTTTATAATGTGGCATTAAAAAATACATACTACCCTAAATTTTCACCTGTCTAATTTTTTTCCCGATGCAAAGCGAGGGCGGGCAGCTAGTAATATTATAACATATTGTATAGGTAAGAGTTACGTATCAGATTTTGTGATTATAACAATATTGCACGTAAGCTGTGTTGGAGGATGTGTATTAAGGTTGTTACTCAACAAATACTTGGAGCCGAACTTTGACTCCCCGTGGTGCCTGCCTTTGTCGTGTCGATATCAATTTTAATGGTATTAAGAAAGTGTCGCAGTTCCGAACATACTTGGTACCGATTGTTGTATGAGCCGCAAAGCAGTTTAGAAGTTGTAGTAACTTCGTAAATTACTTAATACTCTACGTCGATATTGGTAAAATATAAAGGAGAATTGTAAGTTAAATTGTAACTTTCTGAGCTTGACGTTGGGTATTTTCTTGTCAGTTTTAGTACAGTTTATATTTGTGTCAAGACATTGATTACAAAAGTGAAGTATGTAAATAGAATCGATCGGTTAATCATCAATCAAGACAAGGTATAAAGACAGATTGCTATTCTAAAGGATTAAGTTGGTTAAATATTAAAAAGAAAAATTAATTGGTTCTTGCTGTTAAAGTTCTTTAAAGCAGATATTATTATCTTTAACCAATAGTTCACTATGGTCTCCATTCATTTTCATATTCCATTTCCATATTCATTATTTTTACATTTTACGTTCCCATACGTAAGTAAAGCCCCGTATTCATTGTAAACATTTGTTTAGCAACAGTTGATCAACGTTGTTGATGAACAGCGAGAATGCTGCT
>DWKA01000691.1:0-15075 GCA_018249155.1 Panoquina ocola ocola
ATATTTCTCTCACTTCAATGCCCCTCCGTTGACTATCTAATTCGGACCGTTTTCTCGCTCCCCGTGCGCATTCCAATATAACTTAACCAATAATCCAATAAATATAACTTCCTTGGTAATAAACCAGGATTATCGGGATAAAAAGTATCCAATGTCCGTCTTTTGGTTCTAAGCTACCTCCCCACCGTTTTTGCGTAACAAACATACAAACTTTCACATTTATAATATTAGTATACTACCTAACTATGTATATAGTACAATGATTTTGTTATACCTACTTCCACATTATGCACTAGTTGTAAAATATAACTAAAATATATAAAATAGAACAGTAGCTACATATTTACTTGTTGAATTCAGTTAGCTATTTTTCGTGTAGCCTGCTTCTTTTAATAAATTTAGTCAGATTTTCTCAACCCGAAATATCGACAACTTTCCCTACAAGCTTTGCATTCGCATGGCCGGTATAAGAGGAAGCTAAGCGCTGGACCGCACGTCACAGCGCGGGGGGAACAGCGGAGCAACCGGCGCGGCGGGTGGGAAGTGATTTGAACCTGAACATAGGGTGTTGGTGGGTCTTGCTCGGACACTGCGTTGGACGGCGAGGAAACTTGACGGACTGTGAGTCAAAACATTCCCTGATATACACACGCAAAGATATACCTACACTTCTGCGGCCTTTCTTCAACCTAAGATAACTACATCCCAAAATATCCTTCGACCTCATGCCTATCAAGTTTACTTTAATTTCTAATAACAGCTCCGTTGAATAAGTAAGTTCAATGTGATTTAAAATTTACGCACAACAGGTGAAAGGTTACCTACTCGGGAGGTGAAATAAAAGCCAAGGTCATCTATTATGTTTTATTGTAACATATAGATAGTTTTCTACACATCCACCTTACATACGCGACGTGCGCTAAGTGATATGAGTTCTGTACAGGGCGGCGGCGCGCCTCACATAAATAAAATTCACATAATAATATAAACTTACAGCTAGTGCGGCCCGGGCGCGGCCGCGGTCCGTTACCGTCTCTAGTAGTTCTAACCGCGTTCCTCCGTCCATCGGTTACAGTTTTCGTGATCGTTCCCGCTAACGGCGGCCGACGTCACCGGCCCACTAATATTTACACGTAGTCTATTCTGTACAGGGCGGGGACTATTTACAGGAGGATATGTGTGCGTGCGCGTCAGTCGCGCGGCGGCGCGCGCGCCAGCAGCGCCAGCGGCTGCAGCGCGGCGGCGGCCTGCAGCGCGTGCGCGTGCGCGTGCGCGGCCGCGTGCGCCTGCGCGTGCGCGTGAGGCAGCCGCGCGTGCGCCAACGGCAGCAGCGCGCCGCCCGGCGAGCCCGCGCCTTCCCCCGCGGGCGGGTTGATGCGCTTCTCCTGTAACGAAGACAGCGTCCGCTTTAAATCGGATGAGGTTGGATGGTGCGGAGCTTCCGTGTCTGGGGGTGCGTGTTTCCAAATGCTTCTTAACGGCAAATCGTAAAATTACACAACCAGCTGATGTACTGCACTTCAAGAAGTAGTGCTTTATGTCTACTAATTGAAAAGGACCCTTATATTCCCTTTCAGCAGAATAAAATTCGTATACCTAGTAGATGCATAGATTTTAGACAAGTATGGTCTTAGTGATACAATGAAGCCTTTCATTTATTTTCAGATTAAAAACTACACTAGTTTTTTTTTCAATCCGTAACTTTTACGATCTCATGAAACATTAAATGTGACTTTTAGCTAACATGTGACATTTGTAAACCTCGATGAATCGTCTTTATTATACATTAGATTCCATTCAACATATGAGAAAAAAAGTATCCGCTTGACAATCTTTGAAGATGTCGTGTTTGCCGTGGAAGATCCCACGCAGCCGTCACCGGCACGCACATGCTGCCCGTCGCGACCTTCAGGGTGAAGGGGGCTTTATATTTGACATAAGCTTGGAAAAGTATTTGGGAACACGCATCTCGGAGGTTACAGCGGAAAGGTACCTTCTGCCGGCGGTTGCAGAACCACACGCGCACGACCTCCTTCTCCATGCAGAGCGCGTCCGCGAGCGCCGCGATCTCCTCGCTGGTGGGCTTGGGGTTGTGCAGGAAGGCCTTCTCGAGCGCCACGCGCACGCCCGACTCGATGGACGTGCGCTTCTTGCGGCGGCGCCCCACCGCCTCGGCCAGCCCCGCGCCCCCCGCGCCCCCCGCGCCTGCGCCGCCGCCGCCCGCCAGCGACGAGTCCGCGTCCTCCAGCCACTTCTGCAGCAGCGGCTTCAGCTTGCACATGTTCTTGAAGCTCAGGTTGAGCGCCTCGAACCGCGAGATCGTCGTCTGCGAGAAGTCGTTCCCGTACAGCTTGCCCATCGCCAGTCCCACGTCGCCCTGCGTGAACCCTGCGGACAGCGACGTCGACTCTTGCATTACCACTTACATCATACTTTTCATGAGAATCGCCGGATGAGCAGACGAGCTACCCTTTGGTAGGTTAACACCGGTAGCCGTGGACATCGGTAGCACCGAAGTTTGCGTTGCCGGCCGAGAAAACGAAAGAAGAAAGCCAACAGTTTTTCGTGCCCGACCACTTGACCACTTGATTAATAACGGTATTGGGATGCCTAACAAAACAGATTCGATTCCGTACCCAGCATGCTAGGGTATCGTGGAAGGGATCGAAGCTAAAGGTAAGGCATCACAAGGTTCCTCTACTCATTTGAAAACTTCCGACATCCGATTCTGAAGTGTTCTCCAATTACAACATATCTGGTGCGACGTACCGAGCTTGATGCGGCGCTGCTTGAAAGTTTTGGCGAAGTGCTCGAGCTCCTCGAGGTCGGCCGTGTCGTCGGCGGGCTCGAGCGCGCGCGGCTTGTGCGCGTGCGCGTGCAGCGGCGTGTGCGGCGCCAGCGGCCCGTGCGGCCCGTGCGGCCCGTGCGGAGCGTGCGGCCCGTGCGGCGCGTGCAGCGGCAGCGGGGACAGCCGCAGCGGCGAGCGCGCGCGGCCCGGGCCCGGCGTGTGCGGCGTGAGGAAGGCGCCGGCGCCGGGCGGCGTGCGGCGCGCGGGGGACGGAGACCGCGTGCCTGAAACGTTGCAAGAACTGCCTTCAGTAGTTGTCTTAAACATCTATACTATTTTATTTTAATGTTAAAGAAAGCAAGCATAATGTGAAATGTATTTTTTTAACTCAAAGCAGCAATAGTGTATCGTACCTACTTGGCGTGTTGTAGTGTACTTGGCGTCATTAGTATGCCAAGTTTACATGAGCGATAAATGGTTTGCTAACTATTTACCCTACCAGATGCAAAAATCAAATTCAGATTAATAGATTTAAATTTAAAAATATGAAATTTTAGTTATTAACATTACAACCAATTGGAAAATATAAAAATAAAACAGTTTGTTTTCATACAATAAATACATTTTTGTTTCTCGTAATTTAGTAAATTAATGATGACGGTCAAGGGTTTAGTGGTGGTAGTAAGGGGAGTGGAGGGAGCGGTGACAGTGGTGGTAGTAGTGGGAGTGGCGGGAGTGATGGGAGTGGAGGGAGCGGAGGGAATGGTGGGATTGGTGGGAGCAGTGGGAGCGGGGGGAGTGGTGCGAGTGGAGGGATTGGTGGGAGCGGGGCAGTGTTACCTGTGTTGGGCGGCGGGGCGGCGTGCGCGCGCGCCTGCAGCTGCTGCAGCTGCTGCGCGGCCGCCTGCGCCACCGCCTGCTGCACCTGCACAACCAGCCACCGACACGTCACCTACACGTTCTCCAAACATTTGTGTAACTATACAATATTCCGAACAATGTTTTAAAGATGAAAAAAAATAATATTCTGAACACTCATGGCAAGATTTTTACGAAACTAAAATAAAAAAATTCAACGGTAGTTAAAATTACTATGGACTATTAGGATCTTGCCTTCATTCTTTCAGTCTCAAGTCGAATTTATTTAAATTATTTGAATCTGCGATACATATATATGGACGATCAGAAATAAAAGAGTTGCAGCGTGCGAGTCGCCGCGCGGTACCTGCGTGTGCAGCAGCAGCGAGTGCGCGCCGTGCTGCGACAGCAGCAGGTGCTGCAGCTGCGCCAGCGCGCTGCCCGCGCCCGCCGCGCTCTGCCGACACAGTACACACACATTTAATGCGCACTAACAGTATGCACAGCTTTACCAGGGCACTAGGAACATTTGAAGGTGAATTAAAATGTAGATATTTGTCGAAGATGGAATGTCTATCCACAGCAATTGGACGCGTGGAAATCTTCTACGTTCCAATTTTTTAAATATCTTCTGTCGCGCACGTGCAAACTATGGAATGGGCTTCCTATGGAGAAATTCCCGGAGCGTTACGATATGGGGTTCTTCAAAAAGTATGTAAAAAGAGTACTCCTTCAGGCGTTAGGCGTTGCATGCCCATAGACGACGGAGACCACTTAGCATCGGGTGGCCCTTTTGCTCTTTAGTCAGCGTTTATCTTATAAAGAAATGACCATAATATCCTCATCAGTCGAACATGATGTAAAGCGACTCACGAGCACGGCGGGCGGCGCGTGCGGCGGCGCGCGCGGCGGCGCGGAGGGCGGCCGCTCGTCGCCGCTGTTCTCGCCCTCGCCGCTCGCCGACCCGTCTGCAACGCACACACACACCGCAACATGTTAATGATGTACATATTTTCACGGTAATAGCTTACTTTTATCTGGTATAATAATACTTCTAAAACAACATCCTATCAACTCATAAAATTAACTATTTTTTCATAGCAATGGTGCATAAACTGTAATAAATTTTGTTTATTAAATACAAATATGAATAGGATTTTGTTATTTATTGCCATCCCTTGCGATAAACTTGGCAGGATAAAGCTTTTAGGTTTTTTCAAATAAAAATACATATACCTAACATAAAATTTAAAACGTTATAATATTTAGAATGATGAGATAGATTTACTAGAACTGAAAAGAGCTAAAACACGAGACTTTAATAACCTCCAACTATACTCGTAGAGTGCAAGTGCGCCCCGACGGGATTTACAAGTAGGTATTCTTGAGTTCAGAGAGACGTGGATTTTTTTTGTTACATAAATCTATTGTTACATATAGACAGATGTAACAATTATACAAATACAAATTATACAAATGTTAATTACAGCTAAAAACCATCGATCACGCCAAGTTTCAAACAAAAAAACCGCATTGAAAATGGGTCTATTCGTTTAGGAGCTACGGACAGACAGACCACTGACCGATACGTCAAACTTATAACACCCCTCTCATTAGTACAGGATAAAAAGATATGGAATGATTAAAGGAAATGGAATTATTATTAAACCGTTAAGTTGCAGTATTTTTATATCGGGATAGCGGCGATTATTCAACCCTTGCGAGCGTAACTAGCTACGGGCAGTTATTGTTTTTTTATATACTCGTAAAATATCTGTAATTATATTTCAGTTTATAATTTGTGATAAACGTTGTAGTGTCTATAGAAGTAGCATGGTGTCGGGAGGAGCGGCGTGACAGCTCGGAGATTGATGGCCACCGCGCTCCCTCCGGAAATGACTGCCGGAGCGGCCCCGGCCCGGCCCGGCACCGGACCGGCCAGCGGTCAGCGATCAGCGGTCAGCGCCGGCTCGGATGTTTTGAGAGTCCAGCGACGGAGCAAGGTGACAGAATGCAACCAATCGTTAACGTAACAAGCAGATTCCTAACTGAATGATACTTTCCTCACCGTTGATCTTTCTAATCGACTTCAAAAGGAGGAAATTATAAATCCGTGATTGAAGACAAAACATGCCACCTGTCACTGGACGGGAATAACCAAACTGGCTCTCAAGATAGTTTGTGCATAGGTGTAAAGATAGATTGTTCCTACTGTTATTTCTAAACCAGTTCATATTTTAACCATCTCAGAGCGTAATAATTTGTTTTAGAGGTAATGTCATTTAACATTTTTGCACTTATTTTTTGCATATAAAAACAAAATAACAATCAATTTTAAAATTAACTAAATGAAAAGACTAAATGGTGCCCACTAGAAAGTCATTAACAATATTAATTTACTTCGGCGTAAGTAGATACTTAGATATAAGTCAGGATATAATTTGACGCTAGGTTGCGAGCAGTATTAAGATTTTTTAGCCTACGGAATACGCGTTAGGAAAACGAATTTGTCAGTCGCGCAAAATTTCATCGGTTCCAGTTCCTCGTGGGTCTAGGAGATACGTGATGCGTTGATAGGACTGTAGGTTGTTGCGGGAGCGGCGGTGAACATAATACTAGCACAGGCCAATTCATTTCTTCCAGTTCCTTTTTGCGTAGAGAACAAGCACTTACTTGACGACACAGCTTGACGATTACCTTCCCGTTATCAAATTAAGCAGTAGGTACTTAGCGGAACATGCTACATTTACGCGCTGCAGAAGATTGATAATAGAGTTTTAAAATTGCACGTCAACAATAAAAATGATGAAAGTGACAGTCTTATGTGGAACGATTATCTCGCCGTGAGAGCGGGCGCGCGCGGCGGGCACGGGCGTCTCCGCTACTCCTTTCATCTGGTCCCGGCGCGTGTCCGCACAACAGCGGGACCGCACAAAGGGCGAGGTGTGTGCCGTTCCCGAGGTAAAGGGTGGAGGTTTTTTGTCGTGGAGCGTGCGCCGCGACCTGTCGCGCGGGGATTACCACATGTCTCAACACGCCGCTTACAGCCGGCACAAGATTGATGAATGTAAAGCAAAACTGTAAAACTATGTCACTCGTCTACCTTAAATCGTTACGGAACAATGTATGTATTATCAGTAGGTACAATTTATTTCTCAGTAGGCAGGAGGAGCGGCGAAGCCTTCCGACTGTCGTGGAGTTACGCAACAGTGATGTATCAATCCGAGAAACAAAGCTAATTGCCGCTCGGAGCCACTTTTTGCTACGATTATCAGCCGCTCGAATGAAGTATGCAAATGTGTCACATCAGCTCCGCCGGGGCGCGGGGCGCGCCTCGTGTCGCGGTCCATTTACTGAGCCGTGGGTTCAGTTCCTTTCAATAGATCGGTACATTGTAGCGCTGCTCGCGATTGCCGTGTACTAATTAATTATGTGTAATTATAAAGATAACTGTTTTTTTAATAGTTAAGTCACCGCAGGATTCACCCACCTACAATTTACAGAGCTACGATATATTTAGTAATGGAATACAGGGAGCGTCCGCGCTGCAAGCTTTACTTTCAGCAGCACGAGCTGCACGAGTTTACGTTGTTACGACACGTTGTACTTTTACAACACGAAATGCTAACGTTTTAGGTATAGTAACGAATGTTTCTGTTGCAGCTAATTCAACTTGTAATGACTAGATTTTTTTATATCCGATGTTCATAACTTTACGTAAGTTTTTTTAATAGTGATGTTAAGTATAGAATTTTTAATTAATGATGTTGTAATGTAGATTCGCTATTTTAATATAGCTATTTGTTTCATCAATATATGGACCTGTCATGTCCGTCGGCTTGATTCATTATCGGGACCCATACGCTACAGGCGCTAAAAGAAGTATTTTGTTTTGATATTCCTCTTTCGTTTTAATGTTATTGAGGTAATTAGGTTTTTGCAAACATTATGTCTTATAAAGTTCGGTTTGAATGAATTTTATTATTATAA
Source organism: Panoquina ocola ocola (assembly GCA_018249155.1). Lineage (NCBI taxonomy): Eukaryota > Metazoa > Arthropoda > Insecta > Lepidoptera > Hesperiidae > Panoquina > Panoquina ocola. The sequence continues at coordinate 7,637 of DWKA01000691.1, forward strand.
TGAACCACTTCAATGAAGATTTATTGGTAAAAGACCGTGCCAAATCGGTTGTTTTGGTTCGTTCGAGTGAATGTATAAGGTACATAATTATCTGCGGCGCTTACCGTGACTGGGCGGCGGCGAGGGCGACTTGATCAAATCGCCCGACTCTTCTGAAACAAAACAAATTCAACATCAACACTTTTGACAAAATAACTGTAAATGACAGTCGAAATATAATTCTGCCGAGAACTTTATTAATACAATACAACAGTAACGTTAAGATCAACAAATGACTTTAAGATCGTACAGCGCGCGGGCTGCCGGCCCCGAGGCCATACGGACACGGTCACACTCGCCCTGACCAACTCTGAGCTTTTTGTTAAGAGTAGTTGGAGAGAAATGAACAGGAAACTGGTCGGATACCGTGCTAACCGCCGCTGACAGCCACACAATCAAATGGAAGCGGCACCACAGCTCCGGCGGTAATCCACACCGCTGACGGCTCGGCGCTCGCGGTAACGGGATTACCCACTTCATTAGCGGCCGGCGATTAATCGGATCACGCTAATCGCTGACCTGCCTGTAACGTGACGCGCCCGGGAGGCAGCAGGGCTCGCCACTTGCACGGACTCTGACTTGACCGCGATTACTTCGACTGATTTTCCGGACTCAGTGAAATTTCAAATTATTTAAATTTAACCTAAGGATCCAATGTCACGTCGCTCCAGGTCCCAGACCGTTGTAGCGTCACACCGTTCTAAAAGTTGTTGAGTTTACGAATCATCCGTGCGTTTCCGCAGGGACGTAGCTAACCTTAACTTAACAGCGGCTTGCAAGTAAAGTGGCAAGCGTAAGTCGGTGTAACGACGAACACGGTACCTGCATTAATAGCAAAAGGCGAGGCTGAAGTCGTAATGTTGATCCTGAGCCGCGAGCCGCGAGCCGCGAGCCGCAAGCCGCAAGACGCGAGCCGCAAGCCGCAGCCTACTCGTGTTGTCTAATCGCCTTCTACTTCATTGCGTTAACATGAGCTTCGACTAACGGAAAACCTTCAATTTAGTAAACCACCCGATAGTAAGGAAGCTTACACGACGGACAGCTCGCTCTGCTTACTTTCAGTTTACAAATAATGTTAGCTGCTTGTGACTACGCTCGCGTCGATTTGGCTACTGATGTCATTTTTGGTTCAAAAAGAAACGTGATTTGTGTAGACGTAAAAGTGTTAATCCTTTGAACTGGACACACAAACCATAATTATCTTATACCTAAACAAATATACATCTTCGACATTAATGGAAAATTAAAAAACCTTAAAATAATTTTGCAGTGAAGACCTACATTGTATGATTTTATTAAATATAATAAATTCATATGTTACGTTTCTGGTTTCTACATTTGGGGAGTTGGACTGCGTTGGGCAAAGCGAAAAGAAAATGCATAAGCTTTTCATAATAATAATTATCACTGGCGTCCACTAGTGTGTGTGGTGGAGTGGCGGGCGGCGCGCGCGGACCGCCGAGAGCCGCCCCGTACATGTTGTTATGTACATGTACAATATGTACATGTAATGAAAGGCCTGTGAATGTTGACAGTAACATGTCAATCCACATGTCCGGAACAATAGAGATCGCGTGGGAGCGGTACCTGCGGATCATCCCGTCGCGGATCAAAGGGATCTGTCTCCGCGCATTCAAATCCGTCCGAATCGAGACCGTGAAAAAATTGCTAAAACGAAGTCGCATTGTGCGGACGTTGCGTCTTATTGAATCGTTGTCGTTTTTTGTGGAGCGCCGCGTCCCGGGCCGGGTAGCGAGCGTGGGCGCACGATAAAAATATTTTTTAATCGCCAAAAAAGTGGCAGTTGTCCATTTTTTGCGAGCCGTAAATCCTTTTCCGTGCATTTAATGTTCTAAAATTACATCGATTCCAAAATATGAAGTTACCGCGATACCGTCAACACAGCCGGAGCCGCCGCGAGCGGGCGGTGTCCGCGGTGTCCTGAAGTGGTTCGTCCTGAAAGCGGCGAGCGGCGGCCGCCGGCGAGTCGCCGCAGTCTATGTATTGCTCAATTTAGTAACGCGAGTTAAGTTTTCATCTCCTTAATTACAATTAATGTAATTACCATTAGCTACCGCTAAATAAAAGTTCCCAATTAGCGCTCCTATAATGAATAACAATACAGTTTGGAGGAAACGTAATTACGAGGTGTCGGAGCCTCCGCCGCGCCGGCAACGAATAAAATTATTTAATTGCACTCGATTAAACACTCGATGCGGTATTACAATATTACACGTTATTCAAATAGATAATAATAAAATTTTATGTCGATCTTTACGATTAAAACACTAAAGATACACGCAATCTCCGCAACTCGCTAACGATAACATAGTACCTATAAGAATGTTAAATTGCAGTCGGTTAGCTTATTCCTAAATGTAAACTTTTACAAATAATAGTGAATCTTTCAAATTGTTAACAAAATATTGTTCACAGGCATCCCTCTCCGAGCTTCAACGTCAGTGAAGAGGAGAAAGGAAACGTCCTGTGCAACAGATTCTGAAAGCGATAGTTTGCGAAAGCTTAAAGTGCACTCACGGTAGGAGGAGCAGTAGGGCCTCGCGGCGCGTACGCACGCCGACAGCACCATTGCGCGCTCAGCGGGGGCGAGCGGCGCGGAGATCGAGCAGGAGCAGTGATGTACGGTAAAGTGACGCGTCCGCGAACAAACCCAGGCGATGTACCGTCGCTGAGAGCGGCCGCGCTACGACTGGCGGCAGCGCGCGGTCGGCCGGCCGCCCCGCGCCCCGGCCCTCGCCCCGCGCCCCGCGCCCCGGGGCCCGCGATCAAACGAATTAAAAATTGGAACTTTTTTGTACGAATCCGTTTCTTTTTCCGCCCTTAGTGAATTTTTTTCGCGCGTCTCGCCATTATTTCGATTACCTGAGATGATTTTTTTCGGTACGATGCGCGTTTAAAAGCTGTTTAATTTTTTTTTGTATTTCGGAAAGGGGAACGACGGGTTGCGCCAACCGATGCGCGAATTCCGATATCGGGTTCGATCGAAAAAACCTGTGCGCCGGCGCGCGGCCCCGGCGGCCGGGCCTCACCGGGCCGCGCCGGGGCTCACCGGGCCCAGGCCGGGACCGTGTCGCACACGGCTGCTCCTCCGCAAATGTTTCGGGGCAAAAAACATAAAAATCGTTAGTTAATTTAGTGTCGCACCGCCTATTGTCGAGCTCCACAAACGACTGTGAAATGTTTAACCAGTTGCAGCCCCGGCGGGCGCGCCCGGCGCCCTGCCCCGGTCACTGCTTAACGAAATTTGCTTTAGGTATGCAAATGTTATGCAAAGTTTACAACATAATTTATTATGAATTATTTCAATTTATAATGAATGCTGAAGATATTGCATTGCTTTAGCAGTGAGCGCAATGTGCAGGTGTTGGTTTGGTTTGGTGTTGGTCGTCAATTGTTTTAAAACAATCGGCACGAGCAACTGTCAAAGTGTAATGAAGTCCAGGAAGAAATCTTGTTTTAATTACATTTCGTTATTACATTTAATTACATTTCGTTAGAAATTTTACACGTCTTTTGTTTTAATATGATTTAGAATTGTTTTACTAAAAAGAATAGAATAGAAAACATTTATTTGGTCAGAAGTAACATACAACAAAAATCAATTACATTAATACATTTTTGTATTGACCCCGTTACATACGAGTATAATTTCTTTTCGTTCGGCAGCACGACGATGACGTCCATTCGTATTTTTGCGAGATTTTGAATAACTTGCAACGATTGTTAGTTGGTATGTTTGTTTGGTCAAATGTTGGGCCCACCGGGAACTGCTTACTGTTGTTTTATAAGTTGGCATATTGCTTTAATTCCTTTATGTATTTCAGTGTGACCTGAACTCTTTAATGCTGAACAGCACAATTTTTTTGCGTGAATAAAAAGGTGGTTTTAGTTTTTTAAAGCGATTAATTTCTGATCATTGAGTTTAAGTGTCGACAATGTGTGGTGCGGCCGGTGCGCGCCGTTTGTGATGGTAATGTCCCCCCGCGCCCCCCGGCCCCCGCCCCCCGCCCCCCCGCGCCACTCGACCTCTCTTTGAAGCGCTCCTCATGCATCTCCATCGAATGCATTTACGTAATGTGCCCGCTGTTTGTTTAGGCCGATATATTGCTACTTTGAATAAGATATTCGGCCTTTGTGGAGCACCTCGATAACGGTCCTTTAAAAGCTGAATAAACCATGTTCCGGTGAGCGGGAGCGATCCATGAATGTAATTTGGTGAGCGCCGCTCATAACATGGAAATTGTTTTTTTTATTTGGTTCGATGGTGTTCATTTTGTAGCCATAGTTGCTGCGCATTACGGGCGATCGAGTTGAGCTAGTTTGTTTATTCGATGTGTTAAAGCGAATATTTTCAGTCGGAGGACGGTCGTAGTCGCCGGCGAGGGTTAAGGGCGAACCGTAGTGGCGCTACGCGGCACTACGCGGACGCTACGCGGCGCTACGGCGTAGCGCGCGGCCCTCCCCGCCTTTAATTAAACAGGCGAAGGGTTGAGTCCATAACTCACGCGGTAATCGACGCCTCGATTGGATATTACGCGACGGCCGTGGGGACCGACTTTTAATATTTCCTGATCGATGGCCTGTACGGGCGTTAATGTCGACAGATAAAAAATGATCCATGTACGGGGCATTATTATTTTGCCAATCTGTAATAGATTGGATGTAAAATTAACAATCAATGATAATTTCATATTCTTAAATGATAGTTACGATTTACTGAAATGCTTTACTATAGACGAGCACGTCTAGAATAAATAAACACACGAGAAAATTCAATCTAGTGAAGTTGTTCACGAGTGAAACAGGATCGCATGAAATTTAAATTGTCCTTCATTTCGCAATTCGCAAACAGAAGAGGCCGAGCGGTCGGCCGGCGGGAGGGCGGAGGGCGCCGCCGGACCCTCCGAGGATTGTGTAAACATATTTTATTACCTCGCAGAGTAACTTCATGAATGCCATTATCGACTGCGCATTTTCTAAATAGTTGACCCTAGAAAGAGTGTCCGGGAGATTGAATTAGAGCGTCACAAATATGGTAATAGCGGAGTGCCCAGCGCCGGGCGCCGGGCGGGGAGTGCCGGCGGGCTCGCAGCAGCACACGACAATATACTTTAAGTCGTTGTTAACATTCTAATCAGATTTTAATTAGCGTCTTATTGTCGAGGGAAAAAAAGTAAATTTACACATCTTATGTACAATTTAACATTAGGTACATTTTTATAGACATGGTCAATAATTTAATAATCATTACAAAACCTGCCGCCGCCGCCGCCGCACGCAGCCGCACGCAGCCGCACGCAGCCTGGCGTGAGCCTGCATCAGCATAACAATGTTGAGTCTACTCTGTGATCATAACTGCGGCGGACGGTGCATCTTGTATCCAGTATCAGTCGCTCGTACTATTACCGTAATAAAACTCTAAGTAGGATTTACAGCGCACATTCCAACTTCATTAACTGCGCTCCCTCACGAGTCGTTCGACCGCTGCCCCGCGCGCCCCGCCGCCCCGGTGCCCCGGTGCCCCGGGGCCCTGGGGACCACTCGCTGCCCCACTGACACATTGCACATTTATGACACATGTAAATACGTTAACATTAATATGTTTCAAATAACAAGTCCGCTCGATATTATTCCATGTCATATATTTTATAGACACGATAAGTTACTGAAATGTAATAACTTGGAATTATTCATTATTTGTATTTTAACAAATAGTGATTTGTTATTATTAGCATTTTAATTAGATAAAACATCATTTATGATTCAATATTTTAGGGTTTTCAAAAATATTTCTAATTCCGTACCTGTATATTTAAAGAGAAATAAAATAAAAGGAATTAATTCGCGAATAAGCCGTCAGCCGCACTACTAACGCTTGTTTGTACTTTTTGCTACACCGATGGCATTCATGCTTAAAGCAATCTCTGTTAATAACCTTTAGACTCAAATCTGATAAATAAATTCAAGTTCAAAATCATAATTACTTAGGTACTTACATAAATATCACCGATACACTTATGCAAATAATTACGAATGGCGTTATAAAATTGGTAGGAGGCAAAAAACAATGTATCTAATAAGTATTAATTGATACATGATCTCACTCGAGGAGTAAGACGAGTACCTAATGCAGGAGCAATAAAGTGTAATTTACTTAAATTAATGAAGGCAGAGTTGTATATATTTGTTCCTGAAGTCCACTGTCGAGCGTGACGTGTTGGGGTCGGGGCGAGCCGCACACCATTTAAATATTATGTAAAATGTTCAGTGTTAGTAATGTTACAACAATATTTAGTCGTTACGCTTCTCTCGAAAACTCCCGGGCTAACAACACCCGGTGGACTGTTGCGTCACAACTAAAAAGTCTGCGAACTTAATAAGTTTTTGTAATCGTCATTATTGAGCGTCCCAGCCCAATCGAATAATATTTGCAACCGATCTGAGATAACGGCCGGTTATTACAAATTACAGTTATCATCGTTTTAAATTTGAACCAGTTTTATCAAATATTAATAACTTCAAAACTTTTGTAAGATTGTTATAAGATTACAGACGAGATGTGGACGCGCGCTCCCTCGCCCTCTCGGAGATTGCATCATCAATTATTTTCATTGTAATGAGGATACCTAAATTATAATATTTTCCCGTTTTACCGCATTTTACAGCCATGGCCTGGCCATTGTTGCAGAGAAGAGGCGAGCCAGATACAACATAACATAGACAATATTTTGATGCTGTTCCTTCGCAGCGACCGATCCTCGAAACTCGCGAACAGCGAGAGTCTCGCATCGCAGCCGGGGCGACATCGTAGTCGTGGAAATAAAGCCCCTCGGGCGCTCCTCAGCGAGCGGAGCTAATCAGATCGGGGCAGTTAACCGGCGGCCATGTTGGATTAACCCGTATTTGCATTTTCAATTCGGCGCGGGAAGGGTTGCGCCACGCGCTCCGTAATCCCTTTAACTAGTACATGGCGCGTCAACGCCGGGGCACGGGCCCCTCGCCGCCGCTTTAAACTGACGACTTTACATTCCCATCGGTATTATTACCACTGTTTGACCTCCGGCGCCGGCCGAGCGCCCACCGAGAGCCCTGGCGCTCCGGCACTAACGATACTACAACACAACCGATACGTTGAAATATAGTATCATATTATGAGCTACATAGTTACAATATTAACTCTGACAGGGGTGGAAACGAGTTGTATAGTTTTCGTTTCAAAGTTAACCTGCAAAAGTTTGTTTTGTTTCCAGCACCGGACGCATCTGAAATGAACGAGTCCTAATATTGACGGTGGCCGGTCTCGGGCTCATTAGGAGGCGCGTGCGGGGGATGCAGTCTCCCGTCTGCCGCGGGGGGCGCGGGGGCTAGGGGCGCGGGCG
>DWKA01000692.1:0-15068 GCA_018249155.1 Panoquina ocola ocola
TCAAAATCGCGCCCAAAGAAGTCGGTTACAAACATACAAACATACAGGTGAAGCTAATAAAAAGTGTGTAAAAAATAAAAATCCATTAGTTTTCTTCTATTGTAAAAGAGTAGATAGATATGTTCTTGTAATGAAAGCATGATTTACGTTCTCCGTTAAAAAGCAATGGCCAACTCAGTCTGGGTATACGTTAAAAAAGTAAAGCTCTCATAGGAATAGAGTCTGACCTCTAACCTAACAAATATACACGGTAGATTGAGGCAACAAGTTTTTAATATATTTTTTCATATTTGATAGCACATACGTATCTACCTCTTCATTAACTTGCCGATACATTGCTTAGAAGATATCACGAGTCGATTAGAAGAGATCACCGTTAAATAAAGCTTGCCACTGTTAATAAGTTAAGCCTTACAAAGCTGGGTTTATACCTCGTCGTGATGCCTCCCATAGACCGGTAGCAATCCAGTTTCCAAAAAACAAAGTATCAATATACTCATTCTATGGATAGCATCTAAATGATAATAAATTATCTGGTCGACTGTGACTGTGATGGATGTAGGTACCTACGTGAAATAAAATGGAACGAAGAAATAGATGATGCAGAAGTTTACAGAACTCAATAGATATACTCAATTTCTCAACAACCTGTAGCAGGAGTGAAAACAATAAGTGAAAGTCTACAGGAATCTTAAACGATTGTTTAAAAAATTCAGGTAATAAATCGATCGTCTATTAATATAAAACGTAAGCATAATTTTGAATATGTTTTAACGAAATATTTTTCGTTTCAACTAAACTCGTTTTGATGATTAAAAGTTAAAACAATGCACTATTACTTAACAATCGCTTCGAGGAAAAAACAACGGCGCGATGATCAATGTAAAACAGAGTCTCGTGAGGTCGACGTTAGGAATTTATCAGGACATTTATAGGGCCCTAAAGTGGTGTAGTATACTACTTACAGCTGACTGTATAAAGAATTGTATTATATGGATCTGAGTCCTGTTGGACATTGAGCAAGACAGGCACCCCAGTGAAATTGTTAACGTGACGCCTAAAAATTGAACTACTATTGTGAAACTTTTGGAAGTCAAGCAACTCAGACATAACGCAAAATCCCTCCAAGTATAGATTTCATGCATCATTGAAGATACATGGCAACCATTCTTCTACCGTGCCAGGTTCTCTGCCATATACCTACAAGATATGTCCTATAAGTTGTAGGTACGACAAACAAAAATGATACTTAGCTTGAAAGTAGAGCAACCATAATTATGTCAAATTTTTTTTGAATTAATAGTAAGTATCACCGATTTCGAGATATTGACCTTTGACTTTTCAGAAATTCGGTTCCCAAAATTAAATTCATTTTATTTAACAGCTTTATTGGCCAAAAATTTAAGATATTTGTAATTTGTATCCTTTGAAACCATTAGGTACGTATTCCGCGGTCAATATTGATATCTACTGTAAAATTCTAGTTATCCAGTTTAATTTAAAAGCAGTTTCTCGACAGTTTCAGAGGTGTTAGTTATTTCAGTATTAAAAGAACATTACTTATTTCACTAAAAAGCCACTAAGTTAAGATTAATGACCTTTTAAAAGTTTAGGAAATATTTTATACAGCAGATAGGATCTTATAAGATAAATGAACTAAGTATCACCGTTTTTTGGAAACAACCATTCCCAACAAACTGTTTTTAACTGTTTTTTCAAGATCTGTTTTTAAGGCTTTACATTTTAGATTAATTAGTAAAAAGACTAAAAAGACGGCATTGTACCTACAACTAAAGATTCCGGTAGAAATGTCCTTGTTTATGAATATGTATGTATTTCTCTTCTTTTTACACCAACATCAATCTTTACCTCGTAAGTCTAATGGCCGAAATAATGGGCCATACAACCACATTTTTACACATTCAGAATTTGATTCGTTCTTTGATAAAACTGGCTACAATTTGAGCAGACGAATTTTGTTAAAAAGATCTATAGATGTTCCAAAACGACGTCCTACTTTCGTCGCAGTATCGTCATTAGGACCTTGACGGAAACAAAACAATGACGTCAATACATTTCGACCTGTCAAGTTTAAATGAGATTTTTCCTGGTGAAAGAAAAGATTTCTACTATTGCAATGGATAGGAGAAAATACAATTAGGTAATTACCTATCGTATCGTAGGTACCTATCGTATATCGTACCTACTTTATTTTTATAATTTGAAAAGTGATGATGCGGCCACGGTACTAGTACGGGTACTCACGATATGTTACCTACTTCATACACCGATATTTTAACTCACCATTCCTGCAGCTATTAGAACATACAAATAATTATCTGTCAGTGAGCCTGATTGTATCTACTTATTGTATCAATATTTTTATAGCCTGGTCACGAACGAGAGAGAAAATATCCACAAAATTCAACAAAAGCTTTCAATCAACATCTTACCTAATGTTATGTCCTATTCAAAATAGCTGACCTAAAAGTTTAACCTTGGTACATTCTACGTTATAATCTCTGTTAATGTTGGAGATTACTTGTCATTGAATTAGTAGACTAAATTTAAATAAATATGCTAAATCCGTAGGTTGCCGGCTGTTGATCGTTACCAAGCTGCTCGTGAATGACACACCTACTAGTAATTAGCAAAATTGATGAAGACAAAATCTTTGCTACAAAATTATTCAAGTAATTGAGATTTTCTTAACATATCAGTAGAATAAACATAACTTAAATACATTCGTTATTTAGTAATTGGAGCCAGATTAATCGACCTTGTCGTCCGTATCTGATTATTCTGTTAATTGTCGTAAAACTTGCAAAAATAAGTGCTGCATGTGTTAATTGTCGTATTTCATACGTAAACGTATAACTACACAACCGGCAAAATGTGTTACATAAAAGTTATGATGTGACCTATTTCAGTTTCGCATTTTTATAATGTCGTCATGATCCTATCGTTTTTCACAAGATGGCGACGCATAACGACAAATCCCTGTATTTCTATTTATGTAGCTTTGCTGCCTTCAGTCCGGCTGCATTCACTTGCGTGAAACTCTCTCGGAATTTTGTGTCCACTCCTCTCCTTAACTCTCCAGAAATTACGTTGATTAAATTAATGTTGAGTACCGTCATTTATATTTTCGCTAAGGTTATTGCCAAAAATAGCGGACAAACGCGCTTTTTTACATAATTTCAACGCAAGTAGAAGCTGAAAATAGCTGGCACGTAGTGACGCAGAGCGGCGCGCGCCGGACTCACCTCTCGCCGCGAGCGCCAGCGCCGACATCGCGAACAGTACACACAACATAAACCTCCATATTGTTAATTTCTTGGTCCACATTTTGTTCAAGTCCAGCCCGCTACCGGGCTATCAGTCATTTGCACTCACACTCGCGCACTCGATCGGTCGATCTACGGATGCGATATACATCTATCTGAGAACACTAATGGACATAAATCCATCCAGTGATCCGACGTGACTTACAATCCCGCGGAATGCAATTCACATCGATCACGAACCATTAAATTGCGGTTAAAATGGGCCACCGAGATTGCGAAATAATTTAGGGCTTAGCCGACACTGAAATTACTGAGAGGCCGCTGCGTTTTAACCACAATTTAAACGGTCGGAGAATGCGGTAACGGAAAGTAGGCGACACTGCAAGTGGCGGTCGAACGTACTCTATTTCCGGAGACAGCACAGCATCGCTGGTCGGAGGGGTACTGGCGCGCGAGCCAGGCGCTCCCCGCGCGGAGCTTTCAGTGAGGTGCGGCGTCCAGGGAGCTCTGCCAAGCGCAGCGGGCGCGAGGCGCGGGGGGCGCGAGCGCATCCGCAAGAAAAGCACATGCACCCTGAAAATTACGAGCCGTAAAACCGTACACGCAATTGAAATTGAAACGCATTCATTACAGGAGATTCATGTTGCGTGATTATCGGGACCGAATTAGATCTCTTGTCTTAAAAAAATTATGACCCTAATATTTAATATTACAAATACATGGGGTACTTAGTAGAAATTATTACAATAATAGTTGTATTAATATAGGATTAATAATTAGTATACCAAAATATACCTAAGTAATATCTACATAATGTGGGTAGGAATGTAGCGACCTAGCGACCGAGATGATAATTCTTTTCACTAGGTAACGCCGCAATATTGTCCTACAAATATTAGGCAATTAATTAGCTGAGATAAGTTGCTCACAGTCGTTCGAAATTAATTAATAGATACTTACCTACTAGGTACACGTTGGCGTTCGGTATTAGTTGGCAGTTGTTACGACGCGCATGGCTCTGACCACTCGCGTAAATATTTCAATATGCCATTCTCTAAATGACTGCTATCTCTTCTTCTTTCTCTATAAATTCTTGACATAGACGAAACAATTGGCATCAAATTATTATCTCTGAGTATTTAACAATTTAACATGGCTCGCTCAACCCTTACACAATTAGTTGCTGTCGTGGCCGTTTGAAATGATGTGGAGGTCGACTGCCCAGCAATTTATTTATGTTAAGTATATTTTAATATCGATTATAGAAATCGTTGTCAGCGACTAGAGAAAATCACGGTTTCTGAAATAGGACGAATGAAAACGTCTGAAAATTGTATATCGGCCGTCCCGCCCATGCCTGACTTTCTCATGTGTTATACATACCCAACGACTGCATTCAAATTATATGTACGTTATAAGCTTTTGTAGCTAGCTATGTCAGAAATAAACCTATTACTATTGTGGTAAAATTATAATTTACGAGGATTTCATGCGTTGCTGACGTTATAACTTTACCTAACACATGAAAAGATGTTTAGGTACTATTCTAAGAATCTAAGCTGGTAGGCAAGCTTGCACGGTTTATCCTCCTTTCCCTGGGTACGCCTGAGCTCATGCCTCCCATGATAAAATAATACAAAACGATACAATTTTATGATTATTATTAATCTCGAAGAAGATGAAGAAAATCAAATTTACAGCTGGATCGCAAAACATTCTTTAGTATGCATACACTGTAGAAATGTAGAGCCATATAGCTCTGCGCTATCGAATCTTTTTACCATTCGAAGACCAAAATCAGTTTCAAATGACGATTATTATGTCATTGTGATGGGTTAAAAAATTTATCAAAATGTTTGATCCACTTGGCGACTTTAAAAACGGAGTAAATTGTACATTCAAAACAATACTGACACTAGGGGTCCCGGAACGGGTTCGAACCCAGCCAGCTGAATTTTATGCGAATTTAGATAAAATTATTGTTCTCATGTCGTGGTGGTTATTACATAAATGCTATAGGATGTAATGTAATTTGTGTCTAATTTATATATAGGATACAAATACATATAAAGATATTCGAAATAGTTGTTTTAAAACACGAAAGTTACAATACGCCATCGCTTCTACAAATCCCTACAGTGAGCAGTCCCGAAAGAAGCGGCAAGAAACTCCGGAGATAAATTTTTATCTACTCACAGCAACAAAAGCACTTATTTACTACTATTTCATCTATGTAACATAAAACTTAGATCGAAGCGTTCTTGTCTTTGAAATAATCATCTAATTTGTAGTAAACCTTTATACGTCAATGACCTCGATTAGTAAATAACCCCGCTCCTAAATACACCCATGTCACAAGCTTTTGAAAAGATATAACATGTAGTTTAACAAAACAGTAAATTGATTTTAACAAAACAGTAAATTGAATGAAATTGTAAGTTTTTCTTTTTCATTTCTACAAGTGCCTTAGTATTTAACGTGTTGTATTATGTATTTACTAGTTTCTACCCGCGGCTCCACCCGCGTGGAATTTCGGACCGCGATAAAAGTATCCTATAATATGTACAATTGGCACGCGAGCTTAATGCCGAGTAAAGGGGGGAGCACAATTTTTTTTTTGAGCTTTAATGACACTATATTAAAGACGGCGGGGTGACGTGTGACGTCAGGAATCTCGGCAATGAACTCGCGCGCGAACTATGTGTCTTCACGGTCGTTTTACTAGAAAGGTTATTGATTAATTTAAAATGCTATATTTCATATAGGTACGAGGTTTTGTGTGATTGTTTCATTAATTAATGTTGTTTGTTCCATGTACTTGACACATTCATCGATCTCTTCGCAAAGAAATTAAAAATTGACTTGATTGTTTTTTCACCTTATTACTGAGAAATAGATACCAACAGAACTTACATACCTAAATGAAATATAATTCTTGTAGATAAAACGGGATACATTTAATAATTCATTCTAATTATAAAACCCTTCACGGAACCCTACAGCGAGCGAGATCCGTCGTGCCCCAGCCAGTTTTGTTATTTCACTCCCATTCATATCCAGTAAACTTTTTGCATTCGGATAAAATTTTTCATGCAAAAAGGTTTGAATGTTCAAATAGCAAAAGTAAAGCCAAAACGCTTTATGTAACTAACATGTATTGTGTGAAAAGCGAAAAGAAAATAGTTTCAGAATGCAAAAATATAAATTGAACGACGAACAATTTCATTGTCGGAGTTGGTTTAATATTTAGGGTCGAGAGAAGAGAAAAAATAATTTTAGTAAGCATTGTTGATGTTTCTGGCGACTTGGTACCTAATCCTAGATTTTATTGTCGTAGAAGATACTCAGTTCTAGGTTACAGTGATCAACACTGAAATAGACATTTGGCAATAATGGCCTCACGGAGAAAATGTCTTTTGAAGGCTCATACTGCAATAATTGTGACCTAAGGTCTTGTTTGTTTTTGTGTAATTGGATGATTTTGAATGTGATACGTAGGTAGTTGTGCATCCGAGATTCAGTCATATTTTTGTAGAAGAGATATTGTAATATCTTTGCAAAAGTTATTCAATTTGATGCGCACATGCATCGATGTATCGTACAGGTACCTATGTAGCAATTAAATCTAGAATACCTGGCATATAAAAATAAGGTAGCAGTTGCTAATAACACGAAAAAATCTGCTAGGTAAGTTAGTAAGCATATTTCTTGTAGTTTTTGGTAAAGAAAATTATTCTCAACACGCGTGCTTAAATAACGATCGACCTTGTTTGTCATATAATAATATTACGGGCGTGTTGAACGCACGTATAAAATAAAAGAGCCATTATTCAACGTGACAAGCGTGCTTTATTCCTGCGGCTAATGTATACGAGGTATTTATGCCGCGAGAATTAGCCTTTAATACGAATGTCCCCTATTTGTTATGTTTAACGGTAATTAAATGCTTCGTGTCATCTTAACGGCCGAAGCGTATAAGACCACGGGATAAACTTTTATTGTATATTTTACTGGCTTCAGAATAATAAAAGAACTGGAACTAATGTTCAGTGATTTGAATTCCTAAGCATAAGATAATCGAGTTCTAATTCTTCTTGTTCTCGACATTATTCGGATGATATTTTCAAATTTTATTATTGAATTAAGATTTGGTTTAGAATTTTTCGGTACGAAGACAACGTAGATAAATCTGAATAATTGAGAGAGTTTCCTAAAAAGGCGGTAACAGTGATCAATCACCAGTGTTTGTTTTGAGATCAACTTACTAAAGATAGATTTATTTTTGCTGAAATTTGAATTTCGGTACGTTTAAATATATAATATCGGCATTCTGTTAAACAACAAACCTACTGTATCTACCGCTTATATAAGTAGCTACTCGTAATCAAACAAATTTATTGATGGAGTTTCAATTTGACACTCCAAATAAATATAATAACGAGCGAAGAGAGCTTATTATTTGTGAAGTAGGTACTACTTGTTGACGACGATATACCGATATTCTGTAAAGTAAATAAATTACTCATCTTGCCCTTTCATTACGCATAAACCTATTTTTATAAGCTTGTGTAGGTATATATTATTCATGGAAACATTACCCTTCGTTAAGGTTTATCTAAGAGATTACTTCCAGCCGGGTTATAATCATACGTATAAACAGGCCAACATTCGGTAAGCCTACATACTGTAGGCTTACATACCTACATGGCTATCCTTAGATGTACCTATTTAAGTAAGTACGATGTTTCATCTCTGGAAGTTTTAGCACGTAATACTTTACTATGTATGCATAATAGGCTACCCTCTTTCTTGTACCCTGCCGGTGAAGCACGAAATCCCGGGTTCGAATCCGGTCAGGTCAGACAATTATAATAATATGACAGATAAATGTTAGTTCTCGTGTCAATGCAGTCAGGGCTATTTGTATTGTCCATGCTACCCGCAACACAGGAAATCCTAGTGCGCGGGTAACAGTATAATTATAACCTTTCTATAAGTTAAAAACACGTTAAAAACTCGCAACAGTGTAACTTTAGGTTAGAGAAAATAAAAAATCAGAGCAAAACGACTTCTGCGCGTCTAATGTCTTTTTCATACTCTTGCTAAGTTACTGCCTGTAACTATCGCAGCTCGGCTTGGAGAGTGAGCTGGTGAATGCGTTACGAAAAGTGTGATCGGGCGAGACGTATGGAAGTTAGTGAAGAATGTTTCATTCCACAGCAAATAGTGACTACGAGTACTAGTCACTATCAATCTACATTAAAATGACACAGATATAAACAGCTTCAAACTCACCTATACTCTGGCTGACCCATATGCCGAGCATATCGAGTTGCAGCAGTCTGTGGTAGAGGCTGGCGCCGCGGAGGTGGTTCATGAAGAGGTGGTAGAGGAAGGAGCCGCACCAGGGGGCCAGCGCGCCCAGCAGGTGGCAGAGCGACAGGAACCAGGCGCTCGACCCGCCTCCGCTCCAGGGGAGCAAGCCCGGAAGCACTGCTAGTATGTACACTAAGGATACACCTGCAACAACATATTTAGGATCTGTAGTTATATCCCACAGATTACATATCTACGTATCTATACTCTATAATGTTCACTATGAAATCACTGTTTCATAGTGAAAGAAACTATCACATTAGGAACTCTCAGTATTGATATAGATGTCCAATAGCGGAGTTACGAGTATGTAATTAATTAACTACGCAAAAAACATTAAGTATAAGTTACACGTCCTCACGAAAGGTTCGCAGACAAGCCCGTCAGATCTGCTATTACTCGCTCATGAAGATTAATTTGTCAGGAAGATTAATTAATCAGTGAGCGGCAGGCCGGCGATTATATGTGCTAACGACTAGAGCCCGACAACATCGTTTAAGTAATGATAAGTAATTGCTTCTTATGTGTATTGACTCCGGATATATACTTAACCTAATGCATAACTATGATAAGTATGGCGTCAATCCATTGAGGCCCACTACTGAACACGGGTTTCTAATCGAAACTGAGGAGGTCTAGAACATATTCCACCATGCTGCTCCAATGCGGAATGGTGGAGAGGTTAGTGGCCAACCCAAGTGTCGGAAGTTTTGTTAAGTCGCCCGAAGGCATGATAAGTAGATACCATCCAAATTATGTATGTATTTGGGGCATGATACCCAGAACACTGGCATTCCTCCGCTGTATTTCCAGACTAAGTATTTGAGTAAAGTAGCTGCCAGCTTTCGGGTCTACGGAAGTAAGAATATACTTACTTTATGTACTCCAGATATACTTTTACGTCAATAGACTACCAAATACCGAAAATACAAAAATCCTCACAATGGATATTATGACCGTGGAATAGATGACCGGTGTCTATGGATAAAGTCAGAAGCAGCACTGAGGAGTAAAGAAAAGAAGAAAAATTACTGAAGTTTTACATTTAACGCAACACGTTGGACATATGTAATTCAATTAACATGATTCTTGCTTAGTTTGCGATCAGCCCGCCATGTGCCAGGGCGGTGCGTGCTCGCTCATTATCACGTCACCGTCTTAACATTAATTTAATTATAGTTTAGCGTTAAAATTTATGAACACAGTCCACAATTATATACATACTGGTGGTCCGCCCTCGCTTCGCTTCTGGAAAACTTCTCCTATTTATCTCAGCGTGATGCCTATAGCCTCCCTCGATAGTTGGGCTATCTAACACTGAAAGAATTTTTCAAATCGGACCAGTAGTTCCTGAGATTAGCGCGTTCAAGCAAGCAAACAAACAAACTCTTCAGCTTTATAATATTAGTAAATATATGGGTAAAGAAGATTGTCACGCACTTGAATGAGATTCGGACGGAATCGTGTGATTCCCATCACAATCTGTTCGAGATGTAAATGATACTACGTCAACGTCACGATTCTGGTAAACGACGCGTTTTAACACGAAGAAGATTAGTTTTGTGTAATGCCATACTTAGGACCTGAGTTTAAATGTTGAAGAGCACTTACTAATTTTTTTTAAAGTTACAATAGATATAGAGATTCGCATACCCAATTTAGTATTTACATCGTGCGAATGTCATACTCTTTTGAATTTAATGTAATAGTCCAAGACATTACAGACTTAGAGAAGGAAACCAATAAGTGATGAGTTAAAACCAATTTACGTATCATTAGGTATACCAGAAATTTTATGTATTTGATGATACTTCACAAGGCAATTTTCATTCTTTTCATTCAGTCTTATCACAAATGAAACAGCATTCAAACTAAAATATTACTAAATACTAAATTCACCCAGCTTCGTGCTAGAATTACAGTCTGCACATAGTTATTGTAGCACGGCGATGACATTACAGTTAACGCTTTGGCTATGATTTTCTCACGATAACCACTAACTACGGTCCTCTAATGGAAGCTATATTGTTCTAATATTTCAATCAACATTATAATAATTGGTAAGATTTTGCATAGTGGCCTTTACTCATAATAAAATAGGAAGATTTTTTGATTGATTGTTGATTGTTTCATGATTTATTGGTTTGAATTTTTGACAGTTTCGTAGGCAAATAACAATAATCGTCCTTCTTTATAAATCACCGCGAACTTTCACGTGATAACATATCAAAAAAGTAAGAAAAAATTAAAGTAAAATAAAGTAAGTACGAAAGTAATGTTAGTACCTATGTGTAGCACATGATATAGCTCTGCAATGCTGCTAAAGGTTTTAAAGCACTTTGACTAACATCAGGTAGTGTTATTTCACAAACTATTATGGTGAAAACAAAAATCATTGTAGTTCACTTGTCTCATTATAAGAAGAGTGACAGACTCTTTGACCACTCAGGTTCGAAAACCAACAATGCATTGAGAGAAAGTGTCACTCACTTGTGGCATTTCGCAAATATTTTACAAAAACAATGTTTATTCAGAACAAAATTTGCATTAAAGATTTGGAAATGCACTCGGTCAAATACATCTCTTAGCTCGTTCTCTTGCTTAAGGTCTAGACCGCGGAGATCGGAACTAATTAAACTGAATTTGGGTCACGTTACAAGTCTTTTGTGTTTAGTTAAAACAATACGATTAGGCAACTTAACTAAGACTGATCTAGTCGTTAGTATGTCTGTATCATCAATATGTAATTTTAGCAAGTGATTGTTTTGAATTTCAATAGGTCTGCTAAGAGTGCCATATTGGATTATAGTCAGTTACAGAGCTACTTGTGAACCGATATTGAATATCATTAGACAACAAACAAGCCTAATACCTGGTGGTGAATTGGCTCTGCCATCACATTGTATAGGAGTAACATCACAAAAAGTTACAAATTCTGTCTATGTGTTGACAGAAATGTAGCACAAGTGGAAGCATCGGAGCTGGACTAATATGTAAAATTTCAGCTCAATCGGACACCGGGAAATGGGTCTTTAACTAGCAAGATTATCCCTTCATATACAAGTCAAGTTAAACAAAAGCTTCTAATGAAGAGTGGTTTTAAACTAAAAAACAAACAAAAAATCGTTTCCCACAGTCAAAACGAAAGTCTTTAAAAAGTCATTACTGCAAAAAACAGTGTTTACTACGAAACAAAGAACCTATTGTAGCGAAATTAGTTAATAATGTAATTCAATGGTACCGAGCTACGGTTGTCAAGAATAAATGGCGGAACAAGTAGCGAGACAAAATATGGTGCTGCTGATTTGAATCTGAGGTATACAATTGATTTAAAACTACTTACAAACTGCTCTCCATATTTCAAATGTTAACTTAAACTTGTAATTCGATCTGGCACAGCAGGACTTAGGTGTAATTATATAAAGTAATTTGTTACAGCAGTTAAAGGAATTAATCTATAATATGTTTCAAATAACAGAACCATTTGAAAATCGCTCGCTTACCTTTAATAATTTGCAGTTATAATATTACTTACAGTTTTATAATTACATTAATTCACAGTTTTAATATCGCTTGATCTTGCAGTTGATTGTCGATACGATCATTATAATATTGAATCGAGTAAAGACATGCGAATAATAATAATATTATATAGAACAACGTCACAGTTGCCGGAAATTACGACATCTCTACGTATCGAAGTATTGAGGTAATTATCCCACAGAAAATGCAAAGAATTTGTGTTTACCGAGCTTCGAGTAAGCTGACCCGATCTGTACAATATTTGAGATCTATATTACAATGAAATATTTTCTTGCCCTTACAAGGTGACTTCAAATTTACTATCACCTAAAATATTCTATGATCGTATCTGTTAACCAGAACGCACGTACCTATGTATAAAACCAGAATAAACACTACAATTTATTGGTAAACATGTTGGACAAACTCCAATAAGCTGTTCAATTTATTGTAATTTTACAAGTTACTTACTATGTTGATAATGTCTTTATAATCTGCGGTAAGTAGAGCCAGCGAGACTAAGTCGCATTGAGGCTGAGGAAAGCTGGAAAGCGAGCTAATTCCTAACCAATCTGTATCGTTGATAGAGGAAACGCGCCGTCATTTACCTACATATGATAGATTGGTTTTACACTACTTGCAATAAGCTGGTAGGTACTAATAATGGATAAATAATTGAGAATTCTTATCAGGAAATATTCTATCAATAAGAAGAACATTTAAGCAAAACTTTTTTATTTCTACACAGTACACACTATCATTCTTCTGAGATATTAGTAATACGGTGGTATGCAAGGAAATAATCTCCGATAGCATTATGAATAATTACCTCATTTTCCAAGTTTCGCCTATTGAAATAAATTGTTCTTTCTTATGTTACTCCATTCGAGGCAGAAGCTGTACAAACTTAATAGTGAAATTATGATGATGATGATGATAACTTTGATTCTTCGGATATTTGACGATGACTTTTTACTGACATGTAGTAAATATCCTTACACTTACCTTCTCTTCAAAATATGACGTAGAATAGCGTGAATATGGAAAAAAACTGCCGTTAAATTGGAAGGTATATGAGAAGCGAATTATGACTATGTCCTCTAGACAAAATTGAGTAACAAGAATCAGTTCCCAATTCAAAATCATATACACTCAGTATAACGCAACTCAAATCAAAAATTCTTGCGCAAGACAAATGACAGTCGCATAAAACAAGTGCCTTTATTTTCAAAAGTGGGTTAAACACATGCGTAGGATAGTCGCTAGTTAATTGAGTGGCATTCAGAAATAGCAAAGATTTTGTTCTGTAAATCTGATACGCCCACCTGAGGTTTTGTTACGTGTTGATTGATAAGTATTAAGTTTATTACACGGGTTTATTGTTCCTACGATGAAAGCACAAAGTCATTTCGACATAGAAACGTCTTTTTTACACCACGTTACTTTTAGCTCTATGATGAACTTTAGTCATTTTTTCACAATACAATCTTATAAGTCCACAATAATTTGACTACACACGCATAGCAGCATCAATTGATTATTTTACATAAATAACTGTTTTTTCACTGACTGTACTTATCCATTAAAAAAGGGCAGTGGATCAGAACGGAATGAAAATTTTGAAGGGGATCCGACCGGAAATTAAATAAATAATAATTGACAGTGGATCCGTTTTGGGGATCAGACCGGAATAACTCATAATTATAACAACCGTCTTTATTTAAAGTAGGTTAAAAAAACATTCTACTCTATTAATTTATTTATATAGTACTAGTTCACAGCTATCTTTCAACTTCATCACTGAATTTCACTGATAGTCACCATATTAATCAGCGCCAAAGCTTCAACTATCAAATAGGCACACTTTTATTACTCGTACATCTATTTCTATTTCTATCTAAATACGTCACAATCTGTGATAACAAAAAACTCCGTCTTCATTACTAAGTAATTTATCACATATAAGTATACCTAATTACTTTTATAGTACGCAATGATCACAGCAAGATAACATTCATCACGTTTAGTGTGTGCGAACTTTCGCTCATATCTCACTTATTATAGCGGTCGCGTGTAGTATGTTAATTGCAGTGTGATATTAATATTAATTACGGCTTTATTACGCAAATATCATTGAACTTTATGCGTGTAATCATAAGAGCGATAGGTTATCTGAGCTAGCCTTTTAAAAGTGTTTGCTAATTCAATAAAGCTACACACTTTGTAAAGGTAAATTTACTATGTATATAAAGTTGTATCTAAAAGCACTTACACTTAATATTGAAATAATCAATATTAGTTAAAAGTTGCAAAACTTGTCTCGCATATGTCTACGGACAATAATTTGTGAATTTTGTGAAAACGAATTCCGATAAAACTTTCCTTTCAATTACTTTTATCATGGACGCAAAATCTGTACTTATAATAAAAGTAAATGTGTTGATTTTTTCTAAATTAAAGTTATTTTTAAATAACTACTAATTATTTCAACTGAATACCAATAAAAATCTCAAAAGCCTTAATTTATTTTAATTGTTACAGAGAGCTCTTATAGATACCTTGGCATTTCGTATACAGCCAGGGTATTGCGATATGTATTTTTGTTAAATAGTTATCAAATTAATATGGTTATGTCCATGTAAGTATTTTTAGTAGGTAGAATGTGAAACTACTAACTGGGGGATTCCGCTGAGATGTGTATGGAAATATGTCTGTCTTGGTGTTTGTAACGTCGAATTTATACATAATTATAGCTAAAATGAACTGAATACCTTGCGTTAATAAATTGAGACTTAAACTTTATACTAATACTAGCTTATGCTCGCGGCTTCGCTCGCGTTAAGAGTTAAAACTTTCATCCCCTATTTTATCTCCTTGGGGGTA
>DWKA01000693.1:0-15066 GCA_018249155.1 Panoquina ocola ocola
TCCTGAGATTAGCGCGTTCAATCAAACAAACAAACAAACAAACTCTTCAGCTTTATAATATTAGTATAGATTTAGTTCCTCGTGTTGGTAATGGATAGCGTTAGTAAAATCAATTCTGAATCACGCTATCGAATCATTGTTGTAGATTGCACAGATGCAGTAAAATGTATTATTGAATTCGCTTTAAATATCCGTACCAGGCGTGAATAACTTGATAAGTCGAAAATACACTTTTTTCAGGGCAGCCATTTTAAAATTTAAGTTTGTATGGAAATGGTAACAAATGCTTTTTATTTTAATGTAATTCCTTTGCTTGGAGTTTTCATATAACTATGTCCTCTATTCACCATATGAATAAAGTAATCCTGATGCCTATTATACATTAAAAAAACACGTAAGTCGACTTATCAAATTATTCAAGCCTGGTACGGATATAATTATAGTTTTTTACTCTTCTCCCGAGTCGAAAGACGTTTGTAAATGTGTGTAACGTCGTAATGTGTGTGCGTGCAGGCGACGCGGAGTCGCTGCTGGCGGCGATGTGCGGCAAGGCGAGCCGCGCGCGGCACGCGGTGCGCTCGGCGCCGCCCGCCGGGCTGGCCGCCGCGCCCGCGCCGCTGCCCGCGCTGCTCGTGCTGTGCGCCGACGGCGTCCTGCTCACCAGGTCCGCACCTTTATATTATACTACTGGTGTTCTGTATTAGTACACGATGAAATTCTTCTGTCCCAAACAGCAAAACCATTTTTGTATATTGTTTTAACATACAATTTTTGTTAAAAAGGTTATTTTTTTCCTATTATTTTTTTCCAAAATCCACCCTTATTTTCAGTTAAAATTGTTCACATCAAAAAATCTTCTTTAGAAAAAAATTGTGCGCTTTTTGTTCGTTGATATCACTAATTCTGACGGCATGAAATACTATTTATGTAGTTACATAACTAAGCTAAACTTGCATAGAAAATGCAAAAACGTCACGTGACACGTGATATTAGATTGCCAAGTGACATGAGTGTGTGCAGGACGGTGGAGCCGTACGAGCTGGAGGAGCAGCTGTACGGCGCGCCGGCGCCGCGCGGCCGCGCGCTGCACCAGGACGACGTCGACACCATGCTCAAGGAGGTCTGCCACTACACTACACTCACTACTACATAGCTACGTCAACCCTCTAGCTCTGGCCAAGGAACTTGGCCAGGCGGAAAAGAGACTGATAGATGCGCAGAAGTTTGTTTTTTAGGTACCGAGACAATCACGATCCCCGATACCTAAAAACGACTGCTGTGCATCTATCTGTCTCTTTCTTTTGGCTGGCCATGTTCCATGGCCTAAGGTGTACCATCTATTGCCCCTTTACTCTGTGCTTCGAGGAGCCCTTAACTTGGTTGATAGTGGGCTTGGACCGTCATTATCATTAATGATAAAGACACACTAGGCGAGAAATGTGCCGCGACATTTATCGGCGACATGTCAAGCGAAGTCCGGCAACGTTTTGTGACTTCACCTGACGTCGCTGGCGACTCATGTCGCGGCACATTTAGCATATAAGTTACTTTCGTGACAACCATAGAAATCAGAGAAGGTGATATCTGAAATAAGCCTATGATCCGAAATCCCTAAGTTTACGTAATAGAAATACGCTTAAGAAATAATAGACAAGAACCACGATCTGACCAGTGACCGTGTGTGTGTTGCAGCGGCAGAAGCTGACGTTCACTGCCATCGTGCAGGAGATCCTGGCGCGCGACGTGTCGCAGCCCCTCCTGCACCTGCGCCCGGCCGCGCGCCTCGACCCCCAGGAGGGGCTGGAGGTCGCTACACACACACACACACACATACACGTACATACACACACCACGTGCCCAGCGAGTTGTCCGTAGAAAATAATATTTTCTGTACTACTAGTTTTCGCTCGCGTGGAATTTCGACTGTAACACAGTGTAGAAATTTCGAAGCCAACGTCAGCTAGGGTACGTTTTGGAACGTAATGTATTATAACAGAATTAACCGGGATTATCGGGATAAAAAGTATCCTATGTGTTATACCCAGTTATGAATTAATACTCACACACACACAACAACTTGCATTATTCTCGGATGAAGTTACTTTCAAAATGAATCTTAAAATACCTAAAACTATTTGGATCTGAAGTTGAAAAATAATACTAAAAAATAACGCTATTAATATATCCAAAAATTTCACTATTCATACATCTCGTCTCCACTAAGCTACTGTGGAGATCACGATGCAGAGACGAGATGTATCAATAGCGAAATTTTATTGGTTGTTTAAAAAACATTTCTCCGCTCGTCTCGTCTCCGCTTTGGTGGAGTGTTGGCCTAAGGCCGATATCCCACTGGCGTTTTACGACGTTAACGTTGCGTTTTTTAGCTGCTCAGACGTTGGGACAACGTCAACGCTCGTAAAACGCCAGTGGGATAGCGGCCTTAAAGGTACCTATTGTACGGACACGAGTTGACGTAAGTATTGATTGCGTGCGCAGCTGCTGACGCAGGCCACGCTGCGGCTGCGCGGCGAGTACGTGGCGCGGCAGGCGCGCGCGCGGGACGCCATCACGCGCAAGCTGGCCACGCTGGCCGCGCTCGCGCGCACGCACGACGCCTGGGCCGCCGACCTGCAGGTACGCTGCCTACACTGGTCCCACTGTTGGGGTACAGTGCTGCCAGATCATAAAGTCCATTCCGTGCTAAGTTCCCACAAAGAAGCGCTAGAATCGAACATTTTTTGACTACAAAAAGCGCTAGATTTAGCGGTAGGCGCTAAAATTTACACAACCGCGCATTCGCTTCCAAAAAAGCGCTAGATCTGGCGTACACTGCTGGGGTACACTCTCCGCTTGTTATGGGATAAGGATAGCAGATAGGCCAGCGGTGTTGCCTTCCCCTACCGCTCTATTATGGAAACCTATATGTTTCTTTTTTAATTAGTAAAAATATATAAATAAAGCTTATAAATGGGCATTAGCATGACATTGTGTGTACGTACGCATACCGTATGTGCAGTCAAGCAGGTGAAACTCTAAAGACAATTTACGTAGACTGGACTAAAGGGTATCCTATATCCCGGAATCGCTATAAAAGCGAATGCCCCGCTGTTGAGCGTGGGCCGTCAATATACCTACATAATTATGTACCTAAAGCATTTGGAAGTAGTAACAATGTCACCGAATTTGTAACATGTACCTGCTGGTGGTATTGGTCCACAGAAGGAGGTGGCCACCGTGCGCGCCAACACCATCAGCCTGCAGAAGCGGCTGGCGCTGGCGCAGGACCTGCAGGACAACTTGAAAGAAAGGTATACTGCGATCAAACTAGCAATAGGAAAGTCAATAACCTCGAGCGAGAGATTATTGCATACATCTTTGAGCATGTGTGAGTGGAATCTAATCGAGCTGTTTGTTTGTATATTACTATCTGTATGTGCCATACTCGTGCATAAGTGTATCAACGATACCTCGACAGACATCAAAACGAAAAATGTTTCTTGAAAATGTTTGATAATCTTACTATCACGTCAGAATAATAATATGGCGTTACAAAGGCGTAGCCAGGTTTTAGATTAGAGAAGGGATATAAAAATGCACTAAAATTACGTAAGTACATCATTTGTATGTTCGAAGTACGTCTTACCTTTCCTTCGGAACTCCCAAACCCCTCACCCCTGGCTACGCCCATATGGCTCAAAGTAGTTCCTGTTTAAGTTAAAACGGTGGCTATGACGTCACAAGATGGCGTCAGGTTGACAGCAACATGACGTGTGCTGTGCAGGTGCTCTGCGGTGGTGCGCGCGCTGCGCGCGTCGTCGCGCACCACGGCGGCCGAGCGCGCGCTATTGGCCGAGCTGGAGCGCATGCGCGCGCAGCACCACGCGCTGGCCGACCGCGTTCACCGCGTGCGCGACCACGCGCGCGCGCGCGACGACGAGGTCAGTATAGTGTGGACACCGGTGCGACTATCATCACCGGTCATCGTTGGAGACCGGGTGCCGAAAATTTCAGCCTGAAATCGGATATAGATGGCGCCACTTTATCAGCTACTACTTATTCACACAAAAAACTAAGCAACGGAATTTGATGCGGTTTATTTTAAATAGATTGAGTGATTGAAGAGGTTTATACGTATGATACGTTAACAGTTTTTCTGTAGTGTATTCAGTATCATCATTCACTCGTGCGAAGTCGGGACGGGTCGCTAGTACTTGCGTACTAAAGTATAAGTAGGGACATAATTACTTATAGCATCCATTCACTAATTAATATCATAGATACATTTAGCTTATAATTTAATAGTAACTTTACTAGACTAACTACACTTGATAGTAGCAGTAATAACTTTATATTGAAATGTATAGTGGTGTAATAACGTGTGGTGTGTATGGCGTGAAGGTGCAACTTCTCGAAATGGTGGTAGATTAAAAAAAATAAGTGCATAAGTGTGTGCCTGGGCACCTTTTTTTGATATCGGGGGGAAACCTTCAAAAGGTACCCAGGATCGTGGGAGCGCCCTGGGTTACGTGGGATTCTTACCGCACTAAAACCCTTCCCGGTGGCCTTCTTCGGCGCTGTATGGAGGACTCCGGGATCTCCAACGGAACACAACCGGAGTCCTCCAAGCGCGATGCCTTAGGGCTCGTCCCGCGTCGGGGTATTGATCTCGACGCGTGCCTTCCCTTGTTACGAAGGTACGCGGCCACACATACCGTCGTCCTTCCCGGGGTTGTTGACCGGACGGTTTCGGATAGGGTAGGACCTACGCCGCCCCAACCCCGGAAGCCCTCTTTTAGTCGCCTCCTACGACAGGAAGGGGATACCTTAGCTGTATTCTATTCCCCAAGCTACAGGGAAAGTGTGCCTGGGCAAGTGGGCACCTACATGAATAAATTATTTAGATTATTTTTGTCGCAGCTGCGGCAGTGGCAGGCGGAGTACGGGCGCGCGGGCGCGGCGCTGGGCCGCTCGCACCGCGACACCGTCAGCGCCATCCTGCAGCAGCAGTCAGTATACCAGTGTTTAGCCTCCCGAAGCCTTTCCGGCATGGCCTAACGATTGCTATCTAATGATAGCATGACCACCGACCGATGCTTTATGTGCCCTCCGAAGCACGGAACCGCTCAAGAAATTTTGCCAATAACGGTCACCCATTTGACTACCAACCGCGTTCGCTGTTATCTGACTTGGTCGATCTCTTAGAATCGACGCAAGCCGCCGAACTATGATCGTACATTCGATTGCTATTGAATTAGTATATTCACTGTTCGTATATATATTTAGAATGCGGTTGGCAATGATTTTTATACTTTTCCAGAACAAACCAGTTGTCGAGTCTGATCGAGGAGACCAAGCTGTTGAAGGACCGCCTCAGCATCGTGTAGACGGTAACTGCGTTCGTCACAGCAGCACTCTCAATGTAATTCCATCTTGTTACTTAATTATTGTGTTATCGTCCTTGTTGATCGATAGTTTGTTGTTGAACGCCTTTGCCCGTCGGTGTACAACCGTGCAGTAAGTTCCGACTGTTGTTGTATACCACATAGTATGTAATAGTGCTGTAACTGATAGAAGGGTTGTAGAGGGTGAAATATAAATGTTATCCTTAAGCTATTAACAACTTCGCAGGACCGCTCTGGGGTCTATTAAAAAATATATTCTGTATAAGTTTCCGCTCCAAAAATGTATGGTAAATAAAATTATTTTTGACTAGGAGTAGCTAATCATTTTTGTTTTGAATGATATTTATGTTAAGCTATGTTAAAACATCGTAGTTAACAGTTGTCATTATACAAATAACCATCTTTATTACAACCCTACTGGACAGTGTTTATTTGAATTGTATGTTTTAGATGTACATAGATAGTAATAATGACGTTTTTAATTTATCGTACGATAGTATCGATGCAGCAATCAATTAATGACCGATTTTGACTATCGAATATTCGTTTAGCACCATACCATACCTATACATGGTTCGATATGATTTATAATTATGTACATTCTCGTGTCGTTGTTTTTAAGTTTTTTTACGTTTCAATTGGATTATTTTAAACTATCCGCATCAACTTATAACTTAATGACAAATAACTGTATGGATATATATGAAAGTAATATTTTTTGTAGTAGTATTCACTTAGGATAGAAATACGTTGATACTAGGTAGGTACTAATGATTATTAAGTTTACAAGGTAATTATCACTTGCTTCGGTGAAGGAGAACATCGTGAGGAAACATGCACACCTGAGAGTTCTCCATAATGTTCTCAAAGGTGTTGTGTGAAGTCTGCCAATCCGCACTTGGCCAGCGTGGTGGAATATGGCCTGTACCCCTCACATTGTGAGAGAAGACCCAGCAGTGGGACTAATATATTATTATTATGGGTTGTAATGAAGAATAATACCAAAATCCATTAATTGATTATTGTTACTGAAGATGCTGTAGTGGGTGTGATAATGTGAAATAAATACAGGAAAAAATAATGTTATTAATTTGAACAATATTGTTACTGCTACGGTTCAAGCTGAGGCACGATTTAAAATTATTACAGCGAGTTTACGGTATGTATTACATTGTTTCATTTCAGTACCTATTATTTTCTTATTCTGTATATACTACTTATAATATGTAAGTATTATCATAGAGAAACTATTACAAGCGTAAAGTATTATGTAGGAAGGAATTTAGACCTAGTCCAACCAATATAAGTGTTTCCTGACGCTCAGCACTAAGACTCCCTGTGATGCACAAGAAGACTAAGGTAGGAGTATGTTTATCAATATTTTCAACAGCGACGTTCCCAATTCATTTTCACGCACAATTATTTTGCCGCTACAGTCACCCGCCAGTCGCAACCAACCTGGCTAACGCGGGTCTGCCATCGACAATAAAATACGTTCAGATTTCTTAATGAAACACAATATTAAAAAATACCTTTATTGAGATTCTTCTCAAAGTTTGCATTTTATTATTTCCTTATCTCTATTTAATGGCTACAAACATACATGATACAGCTTTATGTTACACATAGTTTTATGGTCTCGTCTTACTTTGTCACAATTAAAATATGCTAAAATTGTCTGTGTTATACATCATTAGTATTTAGAGTCAAGTTGATGTCAATAGATTTACAGCCGAGATTTATTTAGGAAAAAAAATTATATCACCCCTAACATTTTATATAAATGAGTAGCTATAATATAAGCTATCAAAATATGTCGGAGGCACTTAGTGACTGTTCGAGTACGTGTACTTATTGTCATTTTTTAAAAGTTATCCTTAATACTAACAAGTTATGACTTTAATTTTATTATGAAAAGAATGTCTTATAAGTGTAGTCTTACATAATCATTTCGTAACCTCAGTTTCGTAACCAAAGTCGTTAATAAAAATTAGAAATGCACGTGCAGATCACGTCCATCGGTCGTACACCTTATATACTGATGAGGGGCCCCCAGAACATCTTGGACACTTTGGTTTCGTCTTCCGTGAAGAAGAAGTCTTTACCCAGCTTGACGAACTCTTTCATGGACAGCTTGCCGTCCTGAAACAAATTGAAATACTCTTTTAATTATTTGTGGGTACCGGCGAAACGTTTAAAGGTTAAAAGAGTGTACAAATAAATTATTAACATAACTCAAAAATTGTTGAGCTGATGGAGTAGTTTGGCTTTTGAAAAACCTGTACATTGTTCATTAAATAAGTCAAGTTGGTTGAAACAGACTATATAGTGCATGAGGTTTATAATAATGGTCACGAAATCACGAAAATCCCTGGATATATCATATAACAATAATTATCCTCTTGACATATTACGACGCTTGGCTATAACAATAGTTCGGTTGCTCCCCAAACAACACCTTGCCGGGCGGGAGATCTCCCTTTACTAAGAGTTTATATACAAAATAGTCTAAATTTTATTGTATAAGTGTAGACCGACCCCGTTGACGTCGATGACGGCGAAGGCGACGGCGGCGGGCTCGGCGCCCAGCCCCAGGCACTCGTAGAACAGCTTGAACTCGCGCACCGAGATGAACCCCGACTTGTCCTTGTCCACTGCCTGCCATACAAAATATTTTGTTAGCGTCAGAAACTCTGCACCAAGTGCGATATTCTTAGTTTGGATCCTGTCTAGATTTAGCACCTTTTTGATACTGTTTGGTACCTAAATTAAATTATTTAGTACCTCGACGAGCAGTGAAAAAATATGAAAAGGAAGTGGCCAGTGGCCAGACATTCTGACGTCAGGTGGTCTGGACCATATTGTTTAGAGACAATATTATATCTTAATTTTAAATTTTTTAATACTCGTTTTATCTTTATTCTCTGTTAGTCACGAGGCGACCCTGGCGGTTAATGGAAGAATGTAATAGTAGAATGAGGTGTATAATGTATAGTTCCATTAAACCCTGAGCAAGAATGACAATAGTCATAGATGTCGTCTTATACTAATGAGGTAAGGATATGAAACCTTTTCAAAATACAGAGGTTTGTCGAGGTTATAGACTTACCTATTCTTAGTTTGATTGCATTATAAGTTATCTTATCTAGTTTAGTCTAGTCTTGCTTAGTTAGTTTATCATAGCTACTCTTGCTTTGCAGGTTTACGGGATGTACGATTTTTTATGCTTTGGATTAGTTGGCATTTCAGTTGACTACCACCATGAAGGAAGTCAAGATATTAAAAGACCTTCGAATCCACACACTCAGATAAAACTAATTGTGGTTTCAACGAGCTATAGTATCTTCCTGAATATGTAGTAGTAAGTGTAGGTACCTTGAAGAGGAAGGGCAGCCAGCGGTGCGCCTTCTTCTTGAGCGTCTTGTCGTTGAGCACGTGGTGCATGTCCTCCAGGTACTGCTCCACCGTCACGAAGTTGTACGGGTCGATGGCGCCCCACTGCTCCTCCCAAGTTTTCTGCGACAAACACCTCATACATACAGTCAAGGGCAAGGCACTTAGCAACAATCTTAGGGAAGATGCCCACAGAATAAGGCGCGGCGCAGATACGGCGAGTTTCATACTATTTGACGTGAGTCACTGACGTCAGTCACGTCTGACGCATGTTGGATAGTATGAAACACGCCGTATCTGCGCCGTATCTTCGCCGCGCCTTATTCTGTGGGCGTCCTCCCTGAAAGAGATAGAGGCGCAGAACAACAAGCTGAACGAAACGACTTCTGCGTATCGAATGTCTCTTTGTACGTTTTTCTAAGTTACTTGCTAATGACTATACTAAATGTATTGGACAATGGCTAGGCTGGCTGGCAGGGCACGGGTTTCTCGTCGTAAGCGAGGTCTTGATCATCTTTCACCACGCTGCTCCACTGCGGATTAGTGGAGGGAGTGCTAACCCGAATGTTGAAATTTTTTAACACGACATGACTTAACGATTGCTATCTTATAACCAAGACCAAATGCTTTATGTGACCTCCGAAGCACGGATCCGCTCAAGAAATTTTGTCTCTTTATGATTACAATGTTTGGATGACCGCTTGATACAAACAATTCTAGAGGCATACATAACAAGGGTTGCTAAACCGTATTGTTGGCTTTAAAATTTAAATATGTATGAAATTCCAACACTGAATAAGAACATCGATTCATGAATTACCTAGAGCCTTTGTATGTGTGTGTTGGTTCTGTAAGTACATAAACCAGTCGCTACAATGCATCCGAACTGTTCAAGGTCCATTAAGAAAAGATCACGCTCGATTCGGGGCTCAGAAACCATCAACTGCCACAAAAAATATACAAAAACTGAGCAGGTAGATTGGAAACACGACCTCTAAACCCGTTTAGCTCAGTAAATTCAAACTTAACATTTGGTTAAGTGACCTCCGAATAATAATATCCTATAATATTAACAATAATAATAAAGTCTTAAAAACAGTCACACGACGAAGAACTAGGTATGTATGATTACTTGGAATAATGATTAGCTATCACAAAAACATTTCTCAGTTATAGGTACTCATGGACGTACCTATTTACTGGCCCAAAGACCTAGAAGGTCAGTTATTTTGTCTTCAGGGGAGGAGAGGCAAATGCACAATAAATTAAAACCATCATGGACAAAAATGCGTGCTTACGGAAAAACATGAATTCCCATCGCTCATGATGTTCATCGATGTCAAACGATAGTTGCAAGCTTGCACCTGCAAGGCACCTGTCTATCGCCCGAAATGAATAATCGATATAATCCAAAATCTTTATATTGAAGATTGCAAATGTCACACTTTTTTAGATTTGGATGTCACTTACGATCTTAAAACGAAAGATTTTAGATTAATCGATTATTAATTTGGGGCGTGTATCCGGGGAGCTGATGTCTGCAGATTCAAACGCGGACAATCACCTTGATGATGTCGGTGAACTCGGCGGCCTGCGCGGCGTCCAGGTGGCCGAGCGCCTGGAAGCGCGCCGCGAACAGCTGGAAGTCGTTGAAGGAGATCAACCCGTCCTTGTCCACGTCCAGGATGTTGTGCACCGTGCGCATCTTGCGCCGCCAGAACTCCGACTGGAACATCGGTTACATTCGTCATTTCATTTCACTTCGTATTCTAACACCTCCTTTATCAGTTAAATGACAATTATTGAAAAAAACATCAAATGCTAAGGCAAAGTGAGTCTTAAAACTTTGGAATGAAATTAAAAGTCCAAATTAAAGGTCCCTTTCAAGTATTGAAATGTGTCTGAAAATTGTGACCTTAAACAAGCATTATAATTTCTGACATTTACTTAAATTCCTGCTTTCCAAACTGGTCCACAGGGACCACGGGTCCGGTACCGGACCCGCACGTACGGGTGGCCCGGAGAGCTCTAAAACCACGCTAAGGGGTCCATGTGTCAAATATGTAGAAATCTCTGACAAAAGTGAACTAAACAACGCGATCTGTCGTCGAATTTTAAGTTTTGTATGCGAAACTTAAAAGTGCCCCTATCGGCTGCTATTAACCATTATAACCGCTCAGACAGAACTATTGCGATAGCTGCCAATACAGACTCGAAGCCGGGCGATGGATGTGGATATAAAGAGGTGACTCACTCGCTCGATCCCCTTGCACTCGGTGTCGGAGTCGCTGTCGCTGTCGGAGTCCTTTTTCCTGCGGTCCTCCTCCGGGCGGCCGTGCTGCTTGCTGTAGCGGCGCGCCACGCCCGCGCGCTCCACCTCGCGCTCGCCCGGCTGGATGTAGCACACCTTGCCGTTGCACGCTACTTTCGTGTGGATAAGCTGTAACAACAACAGTGAGTTTGTGACCAGTGAACGCATATTGTATTTACGAAGTGTCACTTATGATTTGGTTGGTTGTGTTCCAACGATATTCAGGAAGGAAACACCTGAACGTAAAATAAAGGATTTCATATTTTTTGTATCTTTAATTTTTTTTTTTGTAGGTAGGTATATAAAAATGACAAAAATGACACCCTTCTTCAATGTCGTTTCCCCCGAGACTATAGGTTGTGGTCATCAAAAGTGGACTATTCCACTAAGATTACATCTCTATCTTGAAAAATATGGATAGACGCGAGCCCGGTGGATTTACACGCTTATTTCTCTAAACCCCTTTCCTTCCACAAAAATCACATCAAGGACTAAATAAATTGCAGTTATTAGATATGACCAAGTTACATTGCTACCAATATCGCTTATTCAAGTAGACATATAAAGTTATTGATACAAAATTCAAGTGTTTAGTGAACGATTGACGTTAGGTGGCTCAGCTGACCCCAGCCGGGCGCGGCCGCCCGCATGCTAATTGAGGTCACCTGCCGTTTAACTTATTTGACAACCGTTCACTTTTAAATTTACCTAAACGATATTATTGTTATTTAATTATGACTCTCTTCAATTAGATTAGGCTGGCTGATCTGGCCGATTCTCAGTCTAACAGTCTAACTATAAGATCATTCCTATAGACCAACCTATACGAATTGAGACTGCATTTTTCTTTCATAAGCTAATGCACTTTTCTATCCTTGAAAATTATGTACCATTCCGAGCATCGAGTTTTTATTTTTCCACCTCTCATCACCCAAAAATTGTAATAGGACCGTCCCTAAGTAGGTACTTATGATATCTTGATCTGCGCACAAAGTAGAAAAAGAAATTGAATCGAATCATTCTAAACCAATGAAACAATTTTATCTTGGCAACATTGGAACAAAAAGTAGATGCACAAAGCACATTATTTTGTTAAAGTATTTATTCATTGTTTTACAGTCGCGGACGAGCGATGGCGGGTCAACAACCCACTGCACTTGCACTTTGTAAACTAGTGAATTCCAAGTTTATATCAATTTATCAATGCACTTGCGATCAGACTATAACGCACAAGCGTAACCCAAGCGATAGGGAGTGGGCAGCAAGGTGTAAAACTAAAGCAAGTAAAAGTGTTGAGTAAAACCTTGTATCCGACAAAATTATTTTAAGCTACTGGTTTTCTCTAAATAGATCAGGTTTAAAATAGTGGAAAAGCGATTCTGTTGCTAGTTCCATTGTGGGGATCCGCCAACATACCTTTACTATGTATTTTGTTGTGGGTTAGATATTGATTGTACTTTAGACATTGGGGATATTGGGGACCCAGAAAATCTTTACTGACATAATCTTTGTCAATGTATCGATATAAAATAAGGGCGTGGTACACAATGTAGCAGTCCCACAAGTCCCACACTCCCACGCTGTCGCTGGGCCATGCTGCCTGCACCGTCCACACCGCTAGGAGGCTTGGTGCCACGTGTTATCGCGTTGCTAGTGTTGGCACACCGGCGCGGCGGAGGAAACGTGTCGATGACCGCGTTAGGCAACAGTAACCATGCAGAAACTTACGAGTATCACACAGGAGACTGTGTGAACGTCACGGTCGCGATAATTAGTAGATTCATTCTCGAACTTTTACTATTAGCCTTCACGTCTTAGTAGCTGTAATCTAATAAGCTTACGTATTCAGTAATATCTCGTGCGTAATTATGGGCGTACTGAGAACAGCGCCTCTGTTCTTTCTGGAAATATGCATATCGATACCTACGTATTTTTTCCTAATGGTTCTTATTTTGCTCCCCTCCAAATGAAAAAGAACTTATTTGCCTAATCTGCACCAGAAGTACGTATGCCCATGCTCGTACGTTTATAGCTCTACCCTCAAATTTTCCCCGACGTAATTTAATAAAATTATCTATATTCTATTTTGTTCATAACTTTAAGTATTTATTTCACTTTGCTCGTGTGTCTGTATGTATGTGTGTGTCCCAGCAACCAACGTGACATGAAATAGATATAGGTACAATGTAAACAATATCTTGCGGCGCGCTATCGGCGCGCCATCGAACTGTGCCGTTGACCGCATTACCAGCCACCACCAGCCCAGAGCCAACACGAATGTTAACTTATTATTTGTTACGTATTAATGTCATCTCATAAATTTGAACATTCTATTGCGTATTACAGATATGATTATATAAAACATGTAACTTATTTATGCAATTATGAGTCTACTAATCTGCGATGACATTAGCCATGTACGTCATAATATATTATGTTGAATTACCATCTTAAAACTACTTAGTTTACTTTAAGCCTGGTGGGTTGGTAGTGTAGGTACCTATTGTTAAAGAAATAATAAGTTAATTCGCCCCCGAAATGTTATAGATGAGAGGTCATTCGAGTGACCCCGACGTTATTTTGCATTACAAATTAGTGTTTTGCGACTATATTGATTTTTTTATGTTTCATCACTAAATTGTATTTACCAGAATAATTATTGCTCTAATGATATATCTAATTATTTTTACTTTGAACCGTTTAGGCGTTTATAAATGCGATTCAACGGGAAGGTTTCAAATAGGTACAGGAGGTAGACATGAATAATTTACAAAATTGTAGTATTTAAACAAATTAAGTAAACTAGAAATAGAAAACCATAAATTCCATAATTTAAAAAAAATCATTGACCAATAAAGCACAATATAGGAAGACAATTAATATGATCAAAATTAATATGTACATTGTGAATAAAGTGTTGCCAAAATGTTGCCCCATTCATTGACAAAAATAGTAAGGGGTAAGTATCGATATTCCAGTATCGACTAAAACATAATTATTGTAATTAATTAATTGGAGTGCGTACTGTAAAACTAGCACATAAGCCGCCTAATTCTAATTAAAATAATCAGACGCATTATTTTCTTATTTATCATGATACCATTGCAAAGCAAACGATGAGCTGACGTTGAAACAATGTTAGAAATAGACATCAATTCTACTAAAGGCCATTAAAGCATAGCTCCTCCAATCTTTATAATTTATGATATTTTGTCAAAATACTGAAGATACAAAGACATTTCATCCGTTCATTCCAGGTCACAAATCGTCTCCCTTTATCGTAAAGGCAATCGTCATTCAGTTTATTGAACCAGACAACTGAGATGACCTCAGACAGCGCTGATCTACCACTTTGGTCCACCACTGGACCAATGATATTAATGAAGATATATTGCATATAATTTCGCAGTTTGATATTATACTCGTACTTCTCTACTTGTATTCGGACGTTGCATCTGAGATAAGGAATGTTTAATATTTTTATTGTTTCAATTTTTTTTACCCATTCTAATGTTATAAATTTGAAAGTAACTGTTCGTCTGTATGTTTCGCTTTCACGCTTAAACCTCTAAACCGATTCTAATGAAAGGTAACATAGGTAAGACGTTTAGAAATGACATGGGCTACTTTTTACTGCGGGACGATATTTAATTCCCTTGTGAAACAAAGTAAATCGGAAAAAAAGCATCGCTGCACCGCTTTCAATTGGTGCGCTGCAGCGCTGGAATCTTAGTAGGTGATACGTTAATAATAATCTAAAAAAATCTGCGTTAGTAGATCAAAAAAAAAACCTCGTCACCTTATGTGTGGTCACAGATCACCCCCAATAGATACCGCATTGAAGGCGACATGTTTTCATCGCACATATGTGCGTTGGCATTTACAAAAATAAACAAATTAGTATGAACCTGACATTTGACCCTTGACGACCAAATGATGTTGATTTGATGTTTCCAT
>DWKA01000694.1:0-15058 GCA_018249155.1 Panoquina ocola ocola
CTACAACGTCTACCTGTTATAAAAGAACGTATTCACGGAGCATAAAAATACATAATATTATGTTAATATGTTTTACTTAGTTTATATTTATTTATGATAAGTAGGTACCTACCAAGGCCTTTAGGTTCGTACATTATGAAAAGGAAAAGTAAATATCCTTTTCGGAACACGATAATTGTTTGAAATGCAGGTAGACGTTGTAGTCTGTTGTGTTTTGTTCTTAATAAAATTATGAGGGACCAAACGAGCTCGGTTTCGTTACGTTTCACTAAAAAGGGACCGGTTTAATTCCTTTGAATAATGTATTTATATCTATGTATCCAATGCTTAAATAACTTATACAAAACTAAAGGGCATTGGTTGTGTTTCGTACTCTTATGTAGCTAATCAAATAACGTTGAATTGTATTTAAATAATAATAAAAAACGTCACATTTCCTTGCAGCAAACATCACCATTTCTCACGTAATCTCCAACGAAATCTGATTTAAGTTAAAGTTTCTTAGGCAAAACTAATTTCTTGTAAGCCTTATGGATCATTCAGTTTAACATAAGCCAAGCTGGCTACCTAAGTAATTATGTTTTTCGTAAATAAAAAGAAAAATATTATGAACCATAAGCGATTTTCTGCCAAGTTAAGTTATCGAAATTTCCCACGGCTTCAACAGAATTCTAAATGAAACTAGTAAAACTAACCCATATATTATTATAATAACTTATTATTATTATCATAGTTTCTGTATGGTATTACGAAGTTGCCTTGTTTAGTCCATTGACAAACTATACAACTATACATACTGTATGTACTGGCGTAAGTATATATTTAGTTTAGTCTAGACATCTTTAAACACTTTTACTAAAACAAACTTACAATGTGAGCAATATAAACTAGTACTAAGTACTTTATTCCGTACTTCTGAATGTATTTACAGACTTAAATTGTATTTCGAAGGTGTCAACGCTATGGAGAATTGATAGTTTTGTATTCAATGGAACGAATGCAGTCGTTTGAGCTTTGTGCGAATCAAGAAACAAAGAGAAATGAAATAACGTTCAACGTTCTGAATTCGAATGACAGTGAACAAATACAATAGCGCGGAGGAGTGTTAGTTTTAGGCATTTGTCTGAAATCAATCCAGCATGAGACGTTCAATACAAAACAATATGGAAATGAGACACACAGAATATGATAGTATGTTTACGAGGGGCTTACGCTTAATTAATTTTTCTTCAATGGAAGGTACTTTAAATCATATTATATAATAATATAAAATAAATGCAAAAGTTTCTCTGTCCTGTGTGTTCCCCAATCACGGCTAAACAACTGAACCGACATAGGATAGTTTTTGTACTGAAAGTCAAAAACCCCTCAAGGGGAAACAAACAAACAAACAAAAAAACAAGGGCATAGATTCAAAATTTCTTTAACACGACATATCAAACTAATTTAATCGAAACTAAGAAATGCTACAAAAGCAATGGTGAAATTGATGTCTATGATATGGAAAACGAAACCTCGGGATCAACTAAACTATTAGATATATCAAGACGCATCCATCACGAAAGTTATTCCGTATGATGTGCAAGTTCTCTGGGTAATATATGAGGCCTATATTTTCGGAAGCGAAACAAGCTGATTCAGTAAAAAGGTTTCTCAGTTTTTTCCGTTACTTACTACGCCTATCTCAAGCAATGAAAATCAGTCATTCTTGATATATAATTTTCATTTCACACCCGCCTCGCATGACCCGTCTGGTAAAGCCAGTGACGCGTGAACGAGATAGTTAACATGATTGCTATCTTGTTCCAGTCATGCCCCGTAGACGATCACTATGCTACGCTTAAAGTATGCTGTGATCGACACAATCTACGAGTATGCTACGACCGCTACGCGCTACGAACATGATGCGCCCGATACGAATATTTCAGAATAATTATCTCAAAGTTATGATTGATGATCATATTTAATGGTCATACTTCGAAATCTTACATAATTGCCTATGTTTAACAAACATAAACTGTCCTATTCCTTCTATACTAGCTTTGAACTTATTAGTTCGAAATAAACGTTTGCATTTTTCTACTGCGGCCGACATGGATACATTTAAACATGATAATATTATTATCATAAACATCTAAAAGATTGAGATCAAACATTTATTTTCATCATAAAAGTCGAAAATACAAACCGTTAGATCTACAATTGAAATTTCAGGTTGGTTTAGAGATAGGCTATCCAACAAACTTTTGTTCATGACAAAGGATTTTAAAATGGGCCAAGTAAGTCTAATAAACAAGTCAAAAGCTTTATTGGAAGCAACACAGCCTGCCAATTATACAGCAAACAAGTCTATCAAGGAATGTTGTTCAAAGGATAACGATCAAAGCGAATTAAAAAAAAAGTATTGAGCAGATTTATTGCACGATCAAGTTATTGATTTTTAGAAACAGCTCGCGGCTATGCTCATGTATATTTAAAGACTACCTTGATTTCGTTCTGTGAATAAAGTAACTTTAAAAGTAAAAGTATAAATCTTATTAACTGTGATTATTCCAAATATTCTGATGTATTTGTAAGAGGTTCTTATGTCCCACTTATATCTTAATGTTCGAAGTCTCATTTACATCAAAACAATAAAAGTAGGTAAATTGTTTGCCAAGGGAGGAATACATTACATTTAAGGCGTGGTGTTGTTTGGATCCAGAGTGGGGCGAAGGATTTTAGAGTAGCATCCTAAACTTAGTAACAGATTCAGAATATTCGAGCTCAAAATATAACACTAGTTTTTATCACCCTCTATTAGAATATACTTAAGTAGGTATAACGATTTATTCCGGTCCGATCCACTATCAATTATTATTTATTTTAACATACGAATAACATTAGTTATTGCACTACATGATGAAGATACTAACATTTAAAACACTTGTATCTTTATTAAATAACTACGAAAAAACATTTGGCATGTTTTTAATTTTTTCGCAATCTGTTTGTTTTAATTAGGCTCACGTCCGGTTTTACGGTAATTTATTCATACCATGGGTGTGATTGATCTTTTTGGTGATTGAAACCTATACAAATAATATCCTTCCAAATTGAATTCACTTTTCCCACACATAAAACAGAAATAAAATTACGACGTGTTTTAATCATAAAACCATAGAAAATTAAGATTTAGTCAGTCAGATGTATGCCACAGCGAAGCGTGTGGAATTAGATGCGCTCTCGAAACTTTACGTAATAATAATTTAAACGATGATTTTTTTAGCATGTCTCTTTTCAGATTTTTTCAGAACAGCCTTTTAAAAATAACAATTTTATTAAAATAGTTCGATTGTGTAGCATGAACATGAGAATAAATGAATCCAAAGGTGAAATTGCTGGTGATACTTCGAATACTTATTTTAGTAACATTTGGATTCATTTTGTTATCACAGGGTTAATGTGCACCCATTTCTGAGTTGGGTCTATTCTTGGGACGAGTGGGGTTTAGTTTAAGTCGGTACACCGGGTCAGTGCGAATTGGTAGAATTTGCATAGTTTAGAGAAAATTAATAGAATTCTCAAGCACCTAAACAAGCTTCCGCTAAACCCTTTATAATTTCAGCAATATTATTTTTAGTAAGTACCCTGTCCTAACCAACCTTTCTGGTGTCCTTTGTTGTATACATATAATGTAGGTTCTCAATATTGAGCGTTCCATAATATTTAAGCTTTTGTAATACCTACTACAATTTCAACATTCAACGTGCAAACTTGAATCCCAGCATGATCCCAGCTCTGATATAATTACTCGACGAAACGGAATAGCGATACTAAAAAGAGACAAATGCTTACAACGAATACATCATTTACTTCTTGCTTTTGTCCGCGTAGAGTCTAAAGCGGTAAAGTTCGCTGGGGCTAAGAGGAACTGTGATTTATAAAAATATCATTTTTTTATTATTTCAGTTTCTTATATTTCGCACTTCTCACCCTTGTAATTGACTATACAAGTATATCATATACTGTTAATCGTATCATATTATTTAGTTACGATAATATCATTAACGTTGTTGGGTTAACCTTGGGGGCGAGTGCAGGCAACAGGTACGTCAATGAAGTGTGACCTCGACGTAGCTAGTTAATTCTTGAACTTTGATCTTTCCCTGTCAACCGTGGCTTGAAGATAAATAATTGACTAGAAGCAAGAGTACTTTGTTTATTTTAAAGTCAAGTTATATATTAATTAGTGACTGATTGTTTTATAATTATGTGGAAATATGTTTGGATTAGCAAAGGACATTGTTCCGCTTCTATACAAAATTCGCCTAAAAATAGTATAAATTTTACACACACCATAATTCTTAGTTTATTTTAATACATTAGTTACACTCATTTTACTTTAACGGACACTTCGTACAATAAAAATAATAATAACTAGACCTTTATCTGATATTACGACAATTTATAGATGAACATTTTTTAAATTTCAACGCATAGAAAACTTAGTAAGTAGTTTTATATAAATATATTGTTAAACATCAAGTGTTGAATAATCACGAGAGTACTAAACACATAGTCTGTTAGAACAGAACCATCTTTCACCCAATTAATCTATTAGTTATGCTCATATACTACAGCGAACAGCGGAGAACTCGCGAGTAAATTTATGCAAAACAGGTGCAACTAATATACACTTGCAGACGTTGTTGATGAAACTTTGAATGGATAGGTATACGTAGGTATACGAGTATTCTGTTCTAGAATAGTAACAAACTTTCAACACATTTAATAAACAGTCGCCTGATGTAACTGTGTGATTAAATTTTAAATCTAGTGCTTGAAAATTAAAAATAAAATTGTAGTTTCTTAAATAACAGCTTTTTGAATTAGATAATGCCTGTATTATTTCTATTTTAACATTAACAATGTAGAAACTTAAATTTTTAGAAAAGGGTTTTCCTAAATAGCTTTAAACGTTTTTATGGTTCCGTGCCCAAAGGGTAAAAACGGAATCCTATTACTAAGTCCGTCCGTGCGTCCGTCTGTCTGTCAGCATGCTTTATCTCGTAAAATATAACAGCTATACAATTGAAATGTTCACATATGGTGTATTTCTGTTGCCGCTACAACAATAAAAAATGAAAAAAGAATAAAATAAATACCTATTTAGAGGGGCTCCAATACAACAAACGTGATATTTTGGCTCGATATTAATAACGCCAACAGGAAGACTCTAATGTTCCCAGAATATTTGTTAGTTAGTAGGCCTACTCATTTTCAAAATAAAAATAAAATGTTTTTTGGCATATTTTTTTGATAATAGTACGGAACCCTTCACGTGCGAGTCCGACTCGCACTTTGACGATATTGTATAGTATCCAACATTATACTTATGTAGTCATTTGATTTTAATGTAGGTACTTGTGTTAAAACTCGTCTAGCGATAAACGATAAAAATAAATAAAGAATGACATAGTTAAAAATAAACACTCGCGAGAAATAACCTTACCTTTTCACTCGAGTTAACAATAACGAAGGCCATCTTTATAGCATGACACTTGAATCTTTCCGAAACCGAACTGTATAACGATATATTTAAATCTATTTTATTGTTTATATTTCTTTTTATTAAATCTCAGTCTCTTTAAGTTGGCGTTCGCAAAGGAAATTGTGTTATTAGTTACTGTTTAAGGCTCAGATATCTACAATTCCTCAATTGA
This sequence comes from Panoquina ocola ocola, assembly GCA_018249155.1. NCBI lineage: Eukaryota > Metazoa > Arthropoda > Insecta > Lepidoptera > Hesperiidae > Panoquina > Panoquina ocola. The sequence continues at coordinate 5,706 of DWKA01000694.1, forward strand.
TGAAATTGCTTAAGGGATCATATAATTTGTAATTGACCTAATGTTAAAGATACTACCTAATAATGTCGCAGGAAAAAAGGACCGTAGAATGAAATATTCGATAACTTTAGTGAACGAGGATTAGGAACTTATTGGTCTGCTTATTTTCAATGAATTTTGTTCAATGTTCAACATCAATTTATTTATATTATTTTGGTATTCCATAAATTATAATACTTAAGGGTTAAACGCATGTGGAACCAAGTTTACTGAAGGATTCTGTTGTCAAAATGAGTAATGAGATTCATTTCAGTAGTAGCTACAAAACAACTGAGATATTCCAAAAATCATTTTATATGTATATTCGAGAAAAAATTCGCAGTAAGTTTTTTTAAGGACATCCGAATCAGCGGTTCTGTGTAATCTTAACATACTTGTAACGTAACACGTGACTTCATTGTATTTAGAAATACGTATACGTTGCCGCCATAATAAATTGATAATGTTATTGACTCGACATTTAAATAGTAGGTTATTGCTCCCTACCGGTTCTAAACCGCAATAGTAAGAATGCTGTAACAATAAAGTTTATTCCTTTACGAACCTACATTGAAGTATTTTATCACAATGTAGGTACATTAAGACTACAAAATTATGCAATGACATCGAGTTCTAAACGAGCATATACAGTGAGACCAGCCAAGCGTAAGAAGTGCAGTTGGCATTTGTAAAGTATTTTATTAATATACATATTGTTTACTGTGCACTACTGTGCAGAACAGTCGCTGGCCTTCATCGTGTTCTTGTTTGTACTGTATTTTTCAATAGGCGAGCTTTTGTTAAAGAGAACAGTGCAAGACAAACGAAACAAATATTACGTATACGTGAGTTTTGCTCATTTCAAACAACGGAGCCCGCTTATAGATCCAAGAAGTTACTTTGCTTAGTAGCGACTTGACTTCTGGATACATTTTATATTGTAATTTGACCTTTGTTAATAAAGTTATAATTTTTGGTTCAGTATTCTTGTTGAGATGGGGAACTCTTGTACGTATACTGTTTGTTAACTCTTATTAGCAATTTATATAATATATAAACTTATGTTATATGAAGTATACAGGGGTTCAATTTTGAAAGTTAAAAACTAAAAATTTTGAACATTTTCATAAAGTTAATTAGTTTATAATTACTTACTATGTAGGCTGCTAGATTTTTCATCAAACTATAAATAAATAATAATAATATAGTATGACCTGCATTGCTGAGTTGCTTCAAAATAAACATTTTACTATTAGGTACAGGCTCATGCGCCCTTATTAATAATTGTGGTTAATATGTTCTCAAAAAGTAATTACCATCTGATTTACCGTCGGTTTATCTTCCGTGGTCTCCTATGTCACTGTGGACAGCTTCGAGATAATTAATGAACTGACCGTCTGCGGCACAACACTGCCTAATCAATTGTCCCCTTGATACTTCATTAGTATGGGAACAGATGTTATATTTAAGCACTGTGACTGACTATGATGTTATAATAATTTGCTACTATTATAGATTTATTATTAAGTATTAAAATGGTTAAATATTGGTTTAAAGGTATATTTATTTGTTTCACTGCAGTATCAAATAATGTGGATTATTATTTTTATTTTGTTTCAAAGTTATATTTTTTTTATAAAATTCCTTTTTCGGAATAATATTTTTATCATAAACAAGAGTCGGAAGCTATGTAAGGATAACTTAAGTAACTAAATATTTTTCAAATACTTACAATAAAATTGTAACACAGAATTAATTAAGTAGCGGAAATTCGGAAACATTTCTAATCAACATGAGAATGTTGGAAGCGGTTAGTTCATTCACAAAACTAATATCACGTTAATATTTTATTTTGTCATTCCACATTAATTAAATCCATTATACGAAATGTTAATCATTTAAAAATCGCGACTACCAATTAGTGGGAATGTTAACGCGAAATTCCGTCGTGAAAAACCCAAAAATGTTATTCAAAGTATGATGGATTACTCGGTAATTACAGCGGAAATGCGGCCGGGCTCATTGGACGAAGCACATGCAAAGGCTTGCAATATATTCACGAATTATTGTGAAACGGATGATGAACAAAAAAAACTTATGTCTTTAAAAGAGATTCTTCTGTGGACATTCATATTAAACAACCTCGTACATCATTCTATTTTATTTACCTACATTTTTCACTCCGTGTATTTCTTGGACAAATTTTAACGGATATTGTTCTAGGTTTCAGAGATATAAAAAAGTTTAAACAATATTCCTGGAGCCAGTGCAATAAGGGAACGTGTTTCCCATTCAAAATTGGAAAACCGATTTTCAAAATAACAACGGGACTAACGTGAAAATTATTATATGCGTGTGCAATGCATAGTAATTGTTCTCGGTGCAGATGTTATTTGCGAGTTTAAGGCGTTACTTCTGAAAAGCAATAAGAGCTAAGATAGCCTTTTGTTAACGAAACATTGTATTTATTTTAGTTTATAATGAATCCTGTTCTATAATATTATTATTATAATACTTACTCGTATTTGTATTCAAAAAGTATTGATGTAGGTATGTATGTTACATGAATTCTATTTAATTTGACACATAGGATATAAAAATAAACTATGTTAATTCGATGTGTTTTCCCAACATAGCTACTCGATATAATTTAATACATAACTACTTAACATACATTGGCAGTTATAATAACGTTAAGTTTCAAAACATTATAAGTCCTGAGGTCGTAAACCGGTCCGTCTCTCACTTACTTAACTTTCAGGTCATTTCACTACAGTTACAACCTCTCAGACGGTTAATTGAAATGTTTCGAATGGATGGCTTCAATAAATTGTTATTTCTTTGTATTGAAGCGCAGAAGAGTCCACAAAGGGACCGAATAACGACAATGCCTTTGAGAATATTGTGTAAAGCCTTCTTTACCGTCTGTAGTATTTTTTTCTGTATGCAAAAATTAAATATATATCATTACATAATGTGGAAATGTACACGTCGGTGATATGATAATCTTTCGCACATTGTAGTTTTGAAATACTGTTATTAACTATGCATTTTAAAGTTATTTGTATTATATTTAATGTAATAAATAACTAAAAAGCGGTCAGAAAATGAACTTATTACTTTTACATATAATTATTACCTAGATGGGGTTTTTAAAAACTACATAACAATGAACTGAAAGCTCTAGCCTAGCACTTTGAAACTAGCCTTGTTTAAAACAGTTGGTTTTAAATCTTCTGTGGCTTAATATAAGCGTCCACAATGATAAAATTATAATTTAAAAATCTGCATCGCGCTTTGTTATGAAAATCAGAGTAATTCCCTTTCATGTAAAGCACTTAACGTCATACGAGTATTATGGGTTTTAACCTCATATTTTCATTTCGAATAACAAATTTTATACAAACTTAAATCATTGAATAACTTTTACGTAGTGTATTTTGTTGCGACACACAATAGGGTAACACCCTTTATGTGTTTTGCTGTTGATATTACATTTTTTATTATTCCTTTCATTCTTCCATACCTGTAATATGATACTCGCTACATATTTATATTATGTCTTCCATGTAGAGTTGAAAAAACAGCGAAAAAATCAGATAAAATAAACGCAATATGAAACTATAGGTCATAGATATTAGTAATTTTATTACGGTAATAAAGTTTAAGTAAATTCCATCCAGACCCTCATAAATTTTTATGTTACGAGGGTTTACGAGTGTGTGTCACCAGTTTCTTGCCGGGGTCCATTATCAAATTTTTCAATTACATGTACCTTGGCACTTGTCTTTTATTTATTACCTACTTGTATTTTTTCACAGTAAGTAAATATTAACGGAACCTTTAATCCAAACACGAATAAAAACACGTGCTTACAATTTTCAGACAATTGAACCAAATTAATTACACATTTACTTTTACTTGAATTAGGCAATAGACGCACCTCTTTCCTAAATTCCATTCCTGCGATAAATAAAAAGTGCGATATTTACTCAAAACATACGAACTATATAAATATATCAGCAAAAGGTTTAATCTTAAAAGCTTAAGTAAGTTAAGCTTTAACTTGGTTTTATTGTAATTTGATAAAGTAATCTATAATAATACGACGATACAGTCACTTTCGTAGTTCGAGTAAAAAGAAAACATCGACGCAGATGTTAATTAACTTTTCACTAACATCACTACGATGGATTTATTGCTGTTACCGAATAAGTTAATGTTTAAGCCTTGCTAATCATCGAAGCACAACAACTGTCGAAGTATTCAACTATGAAGTAGAATTAAACTCGATAGAGTTTTGTAATTGTTTCGTTCGAACAGCAATTCCCCTTGTAGATTGTATTGTAAACTATTGTCTCATCAGCCGCTACGAGAATAAATAAAACACGTCTACAAAACTTATTATTAAACAAATATGGTTTTCTATGAAATAAATTTATTTGCGAACTCCCGAACTTTAAAAACAGGTACACAATTTTTACGTCTTTGTATATTCGTATTGAATCGTTTAAGTGTTACTCGTAGTCAACCACGTCAGCTAGTTTTATAACAATATGCTTTAGATACATACATGTTAATGACACAATGTAATTTTTATTTAGATTTCCCTGCTACTTAGAAACATTCTTTAATTACGAAATACACGCTACGAGCAAATAGGTTTATCTCTGGTACAGATATTTAATTAATAATATCGCGCTCTTCGCTCTGAAAATTGAGTTGTCGCTCTACGTATATGTGTTATATTTATACTATTTACAATCGGTTTCTAGTATACCGAGTAATATACATTTAAACTACCATTTTACTTTCACTAATTTTACTTTTACTTGCGCCGTTAAAACTAAAGGGAAAACATCGAAAATTAAATCGTTATATATCCGGAAGGAGATTTACAGGTGTACCCAATTGCGTGGCTAAAATCATAGGGAGTCGGGAAACGGTTTCTTTTCCACTTGATTAAACTGTAAGCGTTGGGTTTCACTGCACATGTCCTCGTGTCAGCGCCTTCGCAAGTTTATGAGCCATTTCCTGACAAATTGTTTTGGAAACATGATCATACGTAGTAAACTGGTATGTTTTCATTAGCTGATCAATAGTATCAATATTTTTAAAATCCGATACAGAATATTAACATAAATAATATATAACAGACTTTTATTTGCTTAAATAATAGTCTCTGTGATTACAGAATATTGTAATTTAATAGGTAGTACTTATTTATATAATTGGTACATTATAAATACTTTACATTATTATTACATTAAGGAACGGACAAGTATACAGTTAAAACAAATATCAAGGAACTGCATCAATTTATCTTGTAATTAAAGAGACTCATGTACTCAGCTATCAAATCTGTTATGAAATCTTTTATCACCACGGGGAGTAAGATCGTAATTAATCTAAATTAAACGAGACCCTAAGTAATATCGTGGATAACAGCTCCAATAAATCCCTGCATTAAACATGGTATATCATGTTAATTTCAAATTCAAATGATGTAAATACAGGGTAATATTTGAAAATTAGAAGTGAAAACTATGAAAATCTTTAAAGACAATTTAACAATGAATGCAGCATACATTTGTATTCAGTTCAGTCATCGGGGATTCAACTGTAGCTGTAGTTCTTTGTTTCGAATTTGGCTCCTTTATAGTCATTTTTTCGGTTGGATTTATTCATCCAGAAAATATGTTTAAAAAAATAAAATAGCATAGAAAATATAATACACAGACTCGGAAAATGGAAGGTACATTCTCGTCTTTGTGGATAAAACTATTGAGACGAGCGCTCCCGACACTATATTGTCGTGAAAGAAACTCGGCTATCGAGAGAACACTTCGTAAACTGTGGACACTGAGTTAAGATAAAACAATTTAACCTGCATGAAGTTCGTATAACATTGTATAATCTTCATTTTAAAATGTTGGAAATTTATAAAAAGATTTTCTGAAACATTTAAGTTTTGTGTAAAGCGTGTTTTTGTTTCTTTCTAAAATATTATTATGCTTAAAATTCATAAGCGCAATATGTACTATGAAATATTCATTTATAAGGTAAACTGTTTTTATTTACATTTTGAGTTACTTGAATCTTATTAACAACTAGCTGTAGATGCCATTGCCTGCAGCTTCACCTGCGAGAAATGTCCTATCAAAATTGCAAGGCAAGTTTAGTGTAGTCTGGAGAAAGTTTTGATCGTTATCTCGCCCTCTCAAGGCGACGAAATTGGGAATTGGTCAATTATGAAAGGTGTGTTTAATTATTTTCATCTCAAATTATTTGCTGATTTGTTCAAGAAAGCCCTTGATAGCTTTCATTTACCATTTAATTTTTAAGGAGTGATATAGGTAGGTAACTATACATTTTTAACTAATAAAAAGTTATATTAAATTTTCTTATTTACTTCTTAAGCTATAGTATTTAATATTCATTAATATTTTGTTACTTTTAAAAATCCTTTATGAATGTCCGGTGTAAAGAGATATTACACTTTTAAAAATTTTAACCCGTTAACTAGAGTAGTTACGACTGTATAATTCGGAATTAATTAATTACTTATTTTAAACAAATACAGAGTTTTATAGTTTTTAGTTGTTTAATTATTGTAACTGGTCGCTATACAACACTTAACAGTTATAATCTAGGCTTTTATCGTGCCACTTGTCAAGATTTTAAATAGCGAATCCAAAGAAATGAATAAAAGAATCGAAGAACAAAACTACCTTTTGTTTAATTTTTAAAATATGATTATTCTTATTTAGTACCTCCCAGAAATGTATTTCGTTGAAATGTTTCTCATTTAAGTTTACTGTATATTATATTCTATGCAATTACCAACTTACTCGTACGTAGTATTCTGTATTTTTCGCAAGCGAAGCGAAGCGTTTTCCTAGTTTAATAACAATTAAGCCATTGCGAACAATTGCAGGGAAATTATGGTCGAATACATTTATAATGTGCCATTTAACAAATATGTGGACGTTGATTTATTTCTGAGTTGCATAATTGCGTTTACCGTTGGCGACAAGTTGATTTATGTGACAAATTAATATAAGTGACAGCCAATTTTAAATAGGTACAAAAATATTTGCAATTATAAGTTTTATATAAAAATAATTTACACAATGTAACCGTAAGTAATGTAACTGTGATGATTATTTTTTACACTTTATTCCTATTCACATTTTCTCATATAATTATAATTCGTGAGATTGTATTCAGTAGACTCGATAAAACTGGATACGACCACTACGACAGAACAACATAATATTGTGTACTTATATCAGAACTTGATAGACACAATAGCACCTACTTGTAAATTAATAAAAGTCCTTTTATTTTCATCGGATTCTGTATACTAAGAATAAGTAACTGGAATTTTTCCAATAGTATAGTTACTATTCGTTTGTCATAGATGTCCTGGACATGGACATGGACATCATGTCCATGGGCAGCCGGGGACCGTAGCACTCGTTCTATTGTCTTGTCACATAACTTACTGTGACTGTTTATAATAAAGTTAAAAAGCATTATGACTAGATAATAGTATAAAGATAGGCACGTATTAATGTTTCTAACAACAAATGACAAGGAATGTACGAGTAGGTATATAGTGAACAGCGACAGCGTCGAATCCGGTAACACACAGTGAGTTACGACGGAACAATCATCAATATTAATGTGATTCAGTTTCGGACACCGCGTTACATTCATTGTTTAGTACGATTTCATTAGAAATCGTAGTAGTGTGGAGGCAAATTAGTATTAGTATTAGTTTTACACTATTGTTTTGTTGTGCACTAAAAAAGGGATGTGTCGGTATTATTTTTTGGAAATAGTTGTAATACGACTTTGTGGATAATGGTTACTATACCCATACACCATGTACAGTACATAGAGCAATACAGATAAGTTAACGGCTGTAGAACTAACTTATTAAAAAAAATAGAAGTATATATTAAACCATTTTCAATATAACTTACATATCGATATAGAAGTCATTTAATACGCTTGCATATTAAGTTTATGAGTAGGACAGGAAGCAAGGGCGATATAAGAATTTTGCATTAAAATTTGCTTTATACGATTTATTCATTTCTCTTAATTCATTTTGCTGAGCATTTTGTCACTAGAGATTTTGTACAACAAACATTTAAATGACGCGGTTCCGTTCAAAGAAAGAGAGCGTGAAAAAGATTCGTTCATTACCAAGACAAATGGGAGAAAGTTATTTAGCAAATTCCGTTTCCGTTGAAGAAATTTTCATTTTTTGTTTCATTAGTAAAATTTAATCTTATTAGAACGCAGAAAAGAAAAGCAATATCCTGGAGGAATTTCTGTAACAAGTGCGCAAAAATGATCGTTTTTCCGTAGCTGCGGATTTAAAGAGGCTATGAAGAATTTTCCTCGCTTAAATACTGACCACTTTGTGAAATATTTTTTAACTGTAGCTTGAATTATAATTTTTATCCTTTCGTTTGTTCAGAAACGGAAGGGAGTGGCTTATTTTGCTTAATATTTAGAATTAGCAAACCCTTTGTCTGTGAAATATACTACGTGTATTATAAACAGGATAACCACTGTACCCAGTATAGGTACTAGTCGAAGGAACACGTTTATTTCTGTTGGAACACGAAATTGCACTTAAAATACATACATATTCAATTCAAACTTGTTATGACATTGGTGCTATTGAAATTTTCTTTGCATTTCCGGTATCCCTTGTATTTGCGTATTAAATAAGTGATAACAAATAATTATGTCTTAAATGTATAATTTTTAGATCATGTTTTTTAAATGGGATAATCGTCGGAGTGTTAATTAAAGGCATTACTCAACCATGTCCACGTCAGGACGGTCCGAGACACTACGAAATAAGATGAAAGGGACGAGATGGATATGGGTATCACGTGTAGTATAATTTACTAAATTGCTACTTCCGCCCTGAAACACCCTTTTGTGTATAATGTACACACGCATTTATCATCTCGTAGGTTTGAGGTTTAAACTAAGAACGGATTATCTTTTAATTCATAGATGAATGAAGGTATGTGTAACTGTCTGACGATACTAATCTCTTCTTTTGAAATGTTTGTTATATGTCTTTATCTAAAATTTCCGTGTCACAGTGTTAGTTACCGTACTCCTCCTAAACGGCTGAACCGATTTGTATGAAAGGAGAATGACAGTCTTTGTATGGGAATTGGACCAAGTGTGGCCCAGAATGAAGATGTAGTGCATAATGTTCCATAAGGTAACACTAGTCAGTAAACCGAAGCGCATCAAAATCTATCCGAGGAATCATGAGAAAAAAGCTTTTTTTGGGA
>DWKA01000695.1:0-15055 GCA_018249155.1 Panoquina ocola ocola
AACGCCATTTCTTTTTGTAGAAGTGTCAAATGTTTGTGGGTGACAGCTATCCATTGTTGCTATACAAATAATAAAATGAAACTACGATAGCTTTTTTGCAAATGGTAGAAAATGACATCGGCTCTTTCAAAACCTGGCTCTTTCATACACACTCTCCCCTAGGTACCTATATGTATATTGTGTGTAAATGATTTACGACTGTGATGTTGTTTAAAAAGGATTTCAATAGGCTTATTTCGTGTTGGTTGGAATTCAATATTTATTTAAATATTAACGGACTTTAAACTAAAATTAAGACAAACGATGCTGCAGAAATGCATTGCAATTTGTTGCGCTAAAACCAAAAAAAAATTTTGGTAATTCAATATATTAAACAGAAAAGAAAAAGAAAATAATATGGTAGTAGTTATAAATATCCGATACTTGAAATAGGTCTAAAAGTAATCAGGAACTACTTACTAAGACGATTATTGAATGAAATCAGGAGCTTACATGGATCGTGCCAATCTTGACTCTTTTATCATAACAAAGCAGCTACGAATCTTTGAACAACCTGTATAGTGGATGCTTAGACTGAGCTCAACGGAATGTTTTGCTACATAAACTTATGAGTTATAAGTTTTTGTGTGTCCAGAAAACTTACAGCGGAAAATTAACCACATTTTAAAACACCATTCTGGTATTTTTTTTTTAGTTTAATGACACTCATAAATTTGTGTTAAAAAGCCAATGACTCCGTTAGTCCAGTGAATATCTTATCTATTTATCTATCTGCAGAAGATGTAACAAGTATAAATAGTTAAAAAAAACTAAAACACACCATCACAGTGCTAAATATTTTGTAACTGTTGTTCAGAATTTAAGAGTTCCTACATCCTCAATACTACTTTCAATTCCGTTTCAAGATTGGACAATAAATAAACTTACTTATTAAGTAACTAACTAAAACATTGCAAACTTAAATACAATCTTCTTTCTTGAAATAACGATAGGATAGAGAGGAACGTTGACAGAAATTTCTTAGGATCGCTGATAACATTTTAAGCCAAATCTGATCATTTGTGGCTTAGTAATGTCAAAATTTAGAACGGTTTAGAGAAAAGTTAGAAAAGATTAAAATACTCACGTTTACTGCATCCTTAAAATCATTCGTTGGAAATTCACACGGTCTGACGGTTTTCCGTGAACATTGCAAAAAAATCATGACACTGTGTTGCGTGCAGAATTCAAATGCAACGATAAATTAATCGCAAACAAAACAATTAAATCATTCTATTTATGTCCCGTTGCGAGAAACAGGCCTTGAGACATCAGAATTGTGGCTAATTTGCTTGAGGGGCCCGGTTCCGCTTCTTAAAATCCGTACCGAATCATTCCACGTAACCGTATTGCAGATGAAGAGCTTGGGTGGTGTCGTGAATGGTAATGGCGAGGCTCTGTGAGACAAAACTCAAAAAAACATGATGAAATATCCAAGTCACGCACTACCGGGTTTGGGTGAGATAGTGTAAATTGGTAAAATCATCCTAAATTAAACAAATGAAACGCATTCGAATTTCGAGTAGTTCCGGCTTCTATTTATATCAACAGCTCAGTTGATAATGCACGAGTACACCATACATCAACACAACAACAATCATTGCGTTGAACCAATATTATCAAATACTCTTGTGATTATTAAAGTAGGCAAGTGTAATGTACCTTTAAATAAAGAATTATCAAATGATGTAATATTAACAAGACATCCTAACAATTTATAATTTACAACAAAAAATATTTTAAACATCAAATAACTTTAAAGAAACAAAATGCTTTATCATTGCCAATAAAAATCTACACGAAAGTAACAAATAGGCGTACGAATTGAACAGACGTGTGCATTGCAATATGTGTATCCAACAACAAACAGAAATAAAACCTCATATTAGCACTTGATACAAGTGTGGTGATAACTTTTATTTGCAATGGTAAGTGCACGCGATTCGAGATGATTTGTTTGACTGCGCCCGAGCAAAACAACACGGAAAAACATTGTTCGAATCATCCTTTATTTGCGTCAACATTTGCAATGGCTGCGGGAATATAGACAATGGCTGAACTGTGTAATATGAAATTACTTAGTAGAAATATTTTTTCCTTCAATACCAATTGTGCCTATGGTGAGAGAAAAAAGAAAGGGATCGTTTAATGATCTGAAATCTCTCCGAGGAATTTGTGCATTTTAAATTTAGAAAATACGAGTCGGGATGTGATAAAGATTCAGATAATGCAGAAAGTGAGAAGCTTCGCGTTTATAAACACTGCATTATCAAACATCTGAAACGGTGAGCTTAACATGATCTTTTGTTACTTAAAATTCTAATTACCACTGCGTGCTTACATCCGGGTCAAAGTCAAGTCGGCTCGAGTGTTCTCAGTCTATTCCGCTCACGGTCGATGACTACTCAATTGACGCCTCATAACTCTTCCAAACTTTGGGACAGCGTCTAAATTGTAACAAACGCACGATGCGCCTTCTGAATTCGCAATAACGAATTAGCATTGTTCAATTTCGCTTCCTTGTGCCATTTGCAATGTATATCAGTTCTAGGAGTCAGCCTGTCTGGCCGATCTAACCGTTTTCGGTGATATACACAAGGACGGTGTAGGAAAAATATTTTATAGCCAGCGCCGACGTACATCCGTTTTGTAGTTTGACATTATCTTTGATAAAGGTTCTTTGATCATAAAAATTGTGAGACAATATGAACGCGTTTTGTAACTGATCGATGATATTGTGTCGGACGTGTTTAGTGGGATACAAGTAATAAACATAAATGCGATAAGCCAGTAAGTTAAGACAGAAGTCCGGTAACTGTTGTTAACCGTTGTCTCAGAAATTTCTAAGGTTTTCAAAGGTAATGTACATGAAAGTAATTTTATAACGTCACAAATACTTCCGTATCTTCATTATACCATTGAAATCCTTATCACACTTTGATAAAGTGTTATTATTCTCTTTGCACCTAGATTGAAAGCCGAATCTAATTTAAAACATGTTCAGTCAGTCAGTTCTATTGTAAATCAGAACACATCTCTACGATTCTATAGCGCTAGGCACAATCTCTAGGTCTATTTAGTGCATCGGAGTGTGACTTTACGTGATCTGGTTTACGATAGACTGCGAGGCGTTTTGTCGGATTGATGTTAGAACATCATCACCTATAGTAGATAAGTATTATTGGAATGATTTACGGTAACTAGAGTTTGGCTTGGAAACTTCGTTGTTTTTTTATGTTGTATGCAAAAAAATGTATCTCTAGTATGTATGTACTACGAATGAGAATATCTTTTACTATTTTTACTGTCTTTGTCGTTGTTTTAATGCGAATTTACAGTACATACAACCTCCAAATCATGTAGGGATTTTTAAGTTGATCTGGTTGGTTAAAATAAGAACATCAACAAATCAGATAACTTTAATTATACTCCCAAACATAATCATATTTAATGTACCTAATGTAATACTCTAAAATCTACGTACAAACACAAATCGTTCAAACACTGGGCATACGTTTTTTACTTCCTATACTGTCTCATCATAAAAGCCTTAAATTACTGCAACGTACATTGTTGCAATCCAATAAGGTAATCCGTGTGCTTAGCAGCGGGCAGACTGCACCCGCTGGTTTGAAACCTAATGGAATACTTACGTTAACACGTTTGTATTAAAGTTTTTAAAATTCCTATAGTGTAATGTTACATTCTTACAATAATTGTAGTTTACGAATAAGTTGACAGAATTGGACAAGTTGACCTCATGTTTAAAAAAATATATTAAAAATAAACAAAATTTCTTGCAGAGACTTTGAACAAAACTAAGGCCAAAAATATTCGCTAAAGTGGTCCAGTAGTACTACATTGCTATTATTATAAAAACACGAGTCGAATAGTTCGCGTCCTGGACAAACAGGTTGTGGTATACCGCTTCCTATCCCACGACAAATTGCTGAATATCCCAACAACATTGTAGTTTGGCCGCATATGTTACAGAATAGGACAATTTGGTGTTTACAATAGGAGACATTTTAATTTTCGAAAATACTTTGGACATTCCCATTTTCACCCTTAACCAAGATAGTGATAGTGATGGTTTTGAAACCACATTTTAATATGAAATATTATCCGTACTATTCCATTTTTTTATCTTTCTCATAATTATACTCACAAGATAAATAGGGAACCACTCACATCAATAATAAATAATAAACCCTGATAAACTTTAACGACATCACTTTCCGTCATAAATATGGCGTCAAGCATAAAACAAACGCCGGCTGTCATAAAAAAGGTATAAAATGAAAGAAAATTATTATAGTCGTAAGTTACAAAAAATCTTTAATGCCTGCGATTGTTATAACTCAAGACAACTTATCGTACGCATAAATCAAATAAATTTACTCGTTTTTAAGTGGGCATTATCTTACTGATTACAGATACAATGATTCCGCTCTTGGTCCATGAAGGAGTCCTTGTTGTTAACCTTTGACGCGAAGATAGTGCTTAATAGAAAACCCGTTGATAATTTGTTAAGTACGCCGGTTAAATTATGAGGGCGATTACAACTTATCTTGTGAGATATTTTCTCATTGAATGCCTTACGTTGTCTAGGAAAACGGAACGGAGCTTACGTTGCAAATAATCCACCAAGATGAAAGAGAAACCATTCTGTTTCTAGTTTGAACTACAGCTTGTAATCTGTAAGTTTACGAGTATTTTGTATACTCTTAAGTTGGACATCAAAAAAAATACTAAAAATGTCAAGTGACAATATGGTGTGGTGGACTGGACATGATGGTTTGGATCTTCATTTAACCAAAGAAAGTTAAACTTTATAGTTGACGTTGATCAAGCTATCTCACAGTTTTATCTGAAAAAATATGGAAATTGCTTTAGATTTGTATAGTACAATATTCGTGATATACTCGTAATGTAAAATATTTGCAATAGCAGGCACAATAGTAGCAAATTATACAAAACTGATTACAAAAACGTTGATTTGGTATCATAAGAGTCCTCAGGAAAACTATTGACAAGTCAGATCACGATGGAAAATCGGGAAGAAATTCTAATTCAGTGTTAATCCTAAATAATACAGATATCGACGTTCTTAAAAGACACGTTCAAATCACGGAAGTCAGCGGTGAGCTTCAAACAGTGTTTCCTTTAAACGAATACAATTACTATTGTTATACCTAACGCGCCTTTGAAGCAAAAAACGTCATTGAAAGATACAATGACTGTATCTATTAAGAAAATATGTATACAGCTGGCGAAAAATAAGTAAAAGTTTTAATCGCATCAAATGAATCGAGTAATTTTTTGCGAGCGATAAAATATGATCTAGCTTTATCCATTGTTTGTATTGTAATCGATTTAAAACGTAAGATGATATTGAATTCTTTTTGAAGAGAGACCATTGACTATAGCAAGTCATAGAATATTTTATTTACAATAAATACATTTTAGACCTAGAAACAAAGATCAAAAAGAAACGAATTGATAGAGTTCGATGATATATGTATGTAAAAAAAAGAATAAAATGGTAGCTGCGTCTACATGTAGCTTCATCTGAACAAAACAATATCAAAATCTAAACACAATTCCCGAACACTTGAACGTTAAAATCATTTTAAATTCGAACAAAAATGGGTAACCAATAGCAGCGCGGCTCAAAGCGCCAAAACTTCACAGTTCCTGAAGAATTGAAGAGCTCTTGAATCACCTGTTCACTCATTTTAGGAGCCAAAATTCTACGGAAGGGCTCAAAAGGCTTGAAAGGGACATCCCTTGTTTTTGCATTTTGAATAGTTATGAGATTTCGAATGATAATTAGACGGGTGGAAAACTCTGAAAAATAAATGAGGGATGTTTTTTCGTAGTATTTACTAGTGGGTGCGGTATTTTAATGATAGTCGCAAATTGGCTTTCAGTTCGTGTTGTTAAGTGGCCAATATGTATTGTAGGGACACTTTATCTCCCAAAATTTGATCTTGATTACAAATGGGCTCAAGCAGTTATTTACGAGAACGGTAACGAAGAAAAAAATTACGCACAAGAGCCGATTGATAATATTCTTAAACGATTAAATTATTTTGAATTCCAACTTGACGTATTTAGACAAGCATATATCTTTAGTTAAACGTACTTAACATATTATTGATTTACGGCTCATTCCTACTAATAAATTGACCATGAAAATTCTTAAACACTGTTGGTTAGAACAATATAGCGATAACCGCATAATCTAAGTGAGCACTAAGAAAGGATTCTTAAAAATAAATCATCTAAAGAAGTAAATAAGTAAGTGGATAAAAGTTTCTGTGATAACAACAATATTTTTACCGACGAAACGGAACGTATAAAGTTACAACATCGTTGTGACATGCACTTGTCATTACAATTAATACTATACTTATTGGATTTCAATTTATTCAGACACAGGCACCAGGTAGCCATAATAATAGACCTTCATAATGATCCTTTGGTAGAGATCTCAAAAAATCACACATCCAATCAGTCGGGCAAATTTACTCTAACGCGAGGCATATCGCATTCACGTTCCCCTAACTATTTCAGAATGGAGTTACGCTTGATTTATACCCTCTTCTATTATAGGTACCTATTATAAAAATAAGCATGTCAATATGTGTAGATTTTTGAAGAAGGATATGTGGATTAAAATGTGAAAGAGTTTTAGTTAAATATTACAAAGTTTAGCTTCAAATATAGATTCAAAAATAGTCCACCTACTTTCTATTGGTTTTTTAATAGATAATTAAGTATCCAATTAATTATGACTAGGACTAAGTTAGTCCTACAAACATTTTCGATGATCTAGCTGTTCGAGAATGCAATGAAACGTACCATATTGATCCTTATAGTTATTTGAATTATCTAAATGCCAATTTTCAAAATCTGACTAAACCGAAGTTTCCGAGATGTAGGTACTTAATTTTATCCAACATAATATGATCGAGGTGTAAAATAATTTTCTAATATCGTGTAAAATTCCGCAAATCCGTCTGGAACCGCATCAGTGCTCGGAACCCATCGAAGTCTGCGGAGACGAGTCGACCGTGTCGTGCTAATTAAGCACTCGTACGCCTGAGGGTCCGTCGTCAATCAGTGTGCTAAGAGCAACGCGACTTATTGACGTCTACCCACTGGAAACCGAGGAGCGAGCGAGTATAAGTTTTAAGGTAATTTTTTTTCATTTTTTTTTATTTTTGTGAAAAAAAACGCGCAAAATTTTTGTAAAAGTTTTCGTCAATTTAGATAAGATAGCCGTAATTTTTCTTAATATTATTAGACGATTAGAAAAAATAACCAGAAGCCCTAAAATTCCACAATATCCTTTACCGCATTTGTCCTTGGCACGCAGTTAGCCGAATGTAAAAAAAATATTGTGCTTTTAGTGGTGGATAAAAAACTGACTTAGGGCTCGTTTCCATAGGTATCCGTTAATGACAATATCGTTTTAATAATGATACCTTAAATTAAATGATTCAATGAATGATATTCGTTACGGATTCGTATCTTAATGAGACCATTTTATATATTTCATAAACACGTCATAAAATTCAAACGTGTCAGAAAAAACTAGAAATAATCAAATCGTTTTAAATCACGATTCGGGAAAAAACGAACCATCCATTTGGGAAACCCTTCGGTGTTTACAAAACCGCGAGTGTGACCCAGGTTTTACTTGAACGTATGATGTCATCGAACTAAGGATTGAAGGTTAAATGAATTGTCGTGTATGCAGATTGAAGCGCAATTTCACGGACGACGCAAGGGCAACGCTGACGAATACATTTGCCGCTCCTGCAAATCGTCCGCAATTTGCCGTGCCATATCTTTCGCTTATTTAGATGCTCGCGCTTTAAGGAAACATTAAGAAAAATAAAAAGATATAATAGGGTACACACGTAAAAAGTGGTACTTCTTTATGATATCGGTTGGTGATTAGGTATCGTTTTATTTGTATTGATAAAACCATCAAACCTCTACCACCTGTGAAAAAACACAACACTGTTACGCACACTGAGAGCCTTGCCACTGCTAATAATTAGAAATATCTCTATTACTTAGAAGTTCGATTTTGTTTTCGAGAAACGAATATCGGGCCATTTATGCCAGAATCAGGTGAGGGTTAGGTCTCTCCCTGAGTTTTAAATGAAAACGATTGTGATTCCAATACTGGTACCAAATTAAGTTCAAAAAGTTGTGACGAAAAAATGTATCGCTTCGTCGACCTACAAACGACTCATCGTATAGATCACGATCGCATTCGGTGCTTGGACCCGTGACGCGCAGTTCCACTCGCAAGATTTAAGGGAAGTCCGCTTACGAACTATTAGAAATGGCAAGTTTAATTTAGGTATTATAATCCACTAAATAGTTTGCACGGTCTTCCTTGTGTAAATTTGCCTGGTTTAACGATTTAGGACTTTTAACTCTTGACTGTTGTAGTAACATCTTTACATGTATTTAAGAAATTTATAAGCACAATGTAGGCATAAACTTACATCACCTAAAATTGTTTAAAATTATCGTTATGGATTGTATTGGCTTCTTATGAGATAAGAGTGTTATTTTGTATGATGATGTTAGTAATACCTAATGACTTTTACAAAATTTTAATATATAGATCTCTAAGCTTCACTTCTGAATTTCTATCTGCCACTACGATACCAATATTTATAAAATATATTTCTACCACGATGTAGGCCAATACTAATTTGTAGTATCGGGGGCAAATGATATTACGTAGAGTACGTACGAACAAAATTAGCTATTCTTATAGGTGTGTACTACGATGCCATTGTGCTAGGAGGGTAAGTCGATTCCCAGGTGAGCCGCACGATTACAAAAATGCATGCACTCACGCGACAAGGACGCGGTTTAGAAATTCGCTAAAACACGTGCTTCGCTTCATTGGGGAGCTTCGAATCGATAATGAGGGGAACCTTGTTCGAATTTTAAAAATTCCCGCGTTTTTCTTCGCTTTATAATGTTGACTCTTGATTAGCTTGTTCTGGATCTAGTTTTGTGGTTAGCTTTGTTTCATGGTTATATTTGGTGTTTGTAATAAATGTTTTGTAAGTTTGGATAATGATTTCTCCACCCTTCCGGTGGAGAAGTGAAATGTGTTCTGATTTAAAAATTGTGCTCATTTTTTCATTCGTATTTTTTGTGACTCTTTGATACATTCATAACTTTGTGACATTGTGATAATAATAATATGAATGTTTAAAATGTAACTTTCTGATTTTAACTTTCTGATTCGTAAAATTTGTGTAACGGGTATTTGTAACCCTTAATTAAATCGAATGATTTAAATTATGTTTTTTTAAACAAAAACCGGAAAGCACGAAATGAAATGGGAATCCAGTTTGATATTTTTAAATCCTCGTTTTTTCGTTAATGCCCTTGTTGTTAAGAATATGCATAATACTGGCAGTTGAGAAATAGTTATATCAAGTTAAATAAGTAGGTACTTATAAGTATTGAATTATTTGTTTAAAAAACAAAATAACAGCAACATGAAAATAATAACTGTAAAGTAAACAATTAAAATAAATAATCAGAAAATTTCTAATCATTTAGACAAATATTAAAATTAATGTAAAATTATTTATTAGCCTTCTACAGTAGACACATAATTGCTACTTAATATGCAGAAAAACTACAATTTTACACTCATTACCCACGAATAAATTAGCAATGAAAGAAACATTACCATTTACCTATATGTTATACAATAAAATTGTTCTTAACATTAAAAATAACGCTATAATCTTAATAATAGTGTTGGTATTCGTAGTTGCGGTTTGAACTTGGACGCAAGTCATTCTAGATAATAAAACACTTATTATTATATATTTAACTAATATGAAACTTGATACACTTACGTACATCAGATACAAATACATCTCTGTATGTAGAACGTTTTCTCAATCTGCCAACGGAGTGTTTAAGCGAGGGATGTGTGAGGTTACTCCTACATTTTAGTTATAAAAAGTTTTTAAAAATTGCTTAACGCTATAAACACTTATCTGTGTGACAGTACCTTTAAGATCCGTGCCACTCACACATGAAAGATTGCGTGTGTACACAATGCCAGTTGTTTCAAGGATGCAGGCTACTACCTATTTCTACTCCAAAAGTTAGTTACAACGTAAGTTACAAGTTACATCATTTAAAATGAAGTAGCTGCATCGAAGCTAAGTCAATGTCAAAAAAAATATTACACAGACCCCGTCCGGAGGTTACATCCGGTCAACGGTAATTCTCCAATTAAAATCCGCTGTCTCAGTTACATTTCACGGGTTAAAAACATATATCTTGTATTTATTTTTAGTCTCCATCAACGTGGGAAACTGGGTGTTAACGCTTTGTCTGAGCGGCAGCGAGATACGAAGAGCGTTTACTCGCGTATCACTTCGTTTCTGTAGATTGTTTTTAATTTGATTACACTATTTCCAATCTCCGTATCCAATTTTCATATTTTGATAAAACTATTTTCAATGTTTTTATTGTATTCCCTAATCTAGTTATCCGTTATCTACTTTTTTTACCGTCATAACAAAAAAGTAATTAAAATTTATTCCGCAGATTTTAAAAAGCTGCTTGACTATGTTCACCCTGGGAGGCAAATTTACTTGTCAACAGAAAAATGGACATACACTTTAACTGGTTTCCCAGTACCTAAGTTCGTCTTATGTTCCATTTAGTTTAATTTAGGGATGATTTTTTATCGCATATCGCTTACCTCACCTCGGTCGCTATAATGAGGTGGTTTCGAGCCGAATTCCGAGTGAACCCGACGATTAGTTAATTGCAAGATGAGTATAATTTTCTCCCCCAATTCGGGGCCCACGGGAGAGGGTCCGGAACCCTGGTTTCACTTATCTCTTAACGCTAAATAACTGCTCTGTGGTTGACATGGCGGCTTAGAAATTAGACACCGAATTAAGTTCTAGTATAACTTTACAAGTTATATTTTTGGTTATATTAATATGATGGCTGTAGACGATGTTTTTCTACAATAAAGTAACTACGTAAGTTCATTTTTATCTTCATTAATAGAACTCTTTAATCATCGTTTCATTAGTAGGAGCAGAACAATAAATGAACTTGTTTTTTTATTCAAAATCCATAAATAGTTTAAAACATTTTTCAAACAACTACCTTGATGGTACACAATTAGCTCATTATTCACGTTATGCCTTTTTATTGTGACATTAATTAAGGACACTAACAATAGTACGTCTAATATAATGTAGTAAGCACAGTTGACCCGGTAGCATGCCCTAATTTTGAGCTATAGGGGCTTTAAACTCGGCCGAGGGCAAAGCCCGACGTGATTTTTGCGCGAGCGCAGACAAGGGTCCAGCTCTCACACGATCATCACGGCCAATTTAGGTTTCTCTAGCAAGACGTGAGAATGGTTTGAAACTTTGAACTGATACTCTGTACCTACATATTAATTTTTCGTTCCTTCTCCGTTCTGCTTAGTGATAGAGAATCCTCAAAATTAATCTATAACTCTATTATTTTTTGTGTTCATTTAATTCTTGTAATTCATTTTATTTTTAAACAATATTATTTAGTTTTTCTGGGCATTTTTCGTTTTTTGTCTTTTTCCCTAACGATAGAGAATCTTCATATACTTAATTGCAATTTCCATAATAATAAGAAAAACGAAAAATGTCTGCAGAAAAAGTAAATTAGTAAAAAGAAATGAAAGGAACAAAAAATAATAATAATAGAGTTATTGGATTAAAACATGTATGTATTAGGTCAAAAACATTTTTTTAATATTTTCTATATATTATTATATTATAGTGTGGGTACTAAATCTTGATAGTCTCGAAACTAAGAATATCGCACTTGGTCCAGACGTTCTGACGCTAACAGGCTGTGGCAGTAATGTGGCGATGGTAGAGCCCTTCAAATTTCTAATGTTTATCAAATAATGAGTATTTAAAAAAGTATTAGTCACCTTGAAAGACAAAGCTGCCTCAATATTAATATTACCATAGATAATAACCATACTATAGGTAACACAACTAGCACTAAAGATTCACAAACAGTTACGGGAACGTAATTATGTCGCAAGATCTTTATCAAATCATAACTGACACATAACATTAAGAATTCTGTCAGACTGTTTACATCGCAATCTACTTTATGCATTCAAAGTAATATTCAGAACAATTTAGCAGCGGTTCTAGCTTGTTAAGTTGGAAATTTCAACTTTAAAGCGATTTGTCTGAGAGATAAGATTGAAACGGAGTTAGCGCAAAAAATGCTTTATGATCGCTTAAAGCGTCGAAATGACTATAAAAAGGATGAAAATGCAGATAGCAACTACACTTTTCGCACTATAATACGTATTTACCGTTGTCAGTTATAATTATAATTGACGTAATTTTATTGTTGCTTACGATAGTTTTCCTGTAAGGGTCGATACACAATGGTTATAGTGCAACTACCATAGATGCAGTTTTGTTAATACATGAGTTACTGATATATTTTTTTGGTGTCATGGCAACTTTAATTTTCACGAAATATTTTAAAAAGAAATAAAATATTTAACGACTGTAATTAAGATATGTAAATTAATTTAATAAAGTAATTAAGCTAATATAAAATGCTTGTACAAAAACTATAGGTTATAATCACATAATTTATGGTCAATTGTTTATGTTGCGCTTACTGCACTTTTTTTCAAAACGAAAGTGTCCACATTAAAATGACTTTCAGTTCCGCCATTATTATAAGACCTTTCTTTAAATAGGTAGGACCAGGTAGGTAGTAGACTGCCGCCTAACTCTAAAATTTTAAAATATATATTTAAAATAGCATTAACTAAAATTTAATCAACATTTTAATATATATACGATAGGTACGTCAATTGTTAAACTGAACATCTAGACATGGGGTACACAAATGAATATAATTTGGAAATGGTCCAGAAATTATATTCAGCTTTTTTCTAATATCACTTATTTTCTAACCCACAAAGTGTTCATACACAAAATCGATTGCATGTAACTAAACTACTTGCTTATAGACAAAACAAGAACGTTTTCTACTGTGCACCAGCCCTAAGCGTTACACGAGCAGCTAGTGGGTAGCGCAAGAAGTTTAATATTCATTGTCTTCCAAGTAAACGAGTGTTCGTTACAAGCATACATTTTTTCCGCCCGAGTGTGTTAACAAACGACTAAAGTTACACGTATCGCTTATAAAAAATACCTCCTCAACTGTCATAGCAATAGGGTTGCCATTAATATGAATGTGATTAAAAGGTCAGCTCAGGAGAATAGTGAAACATTCTGCGATGTTCCTATGAATTATTGAGCGATAAACGTGGGCATGTGTAATGTAGTTTATATGGCTAATTTATACTTAATTTTTGTGTACCAACTACTTAATATTATAAAGAGGTAATGTTTTTGTGTTCGTTCATATCATAAGAGTTAATTTTCGAAACTGCTTAATTAATTTTGTGAAGTCTTACACCAGTAGAACTCCACGTTATCAACAAGTGACATAGGATTGATTTTTTTAATATTAATTACAATATCGCATTTGTGTTAGATCGGGAGCAATCGCATACTTTTAATTAATGATTATAAGTTAAAACTAGCGATTTCAGCAGCCCTGCTTTTGGCAAGAGGTGTGGAGGCGATTCATACAAGTGAGATGTTACATCAATGCGCTCAGTAATAATACTTCTGTGACCCCATTCCGATAGTACCTACGTATAGTTTTCTTATTGGAATTAAAAACGATGGGATACAGATAAGTTGATTAGCTACTCTTTTAAGATTTACCACACTTTTAAAAGGTTTTGTTTAGATTCATCTGTTTTGATCGGTAATCAACTGCAGTATGTCAATGGTGCTGAAAATTTGCCTACATGTGTACATTCGATTGCTTGAACTTGGCTTGACACTCTGCCGCGTGTCTAGATAGCTATCAAGTTTGGGTTCATTGGATTTATCTTGATGAGTAGCCTAGATGTGTGGATAGATGAGTAGATAGATGACAATTTAACCAGATAAAAAAATATTTACATCTTAAGATGGAAAACAAAAAATATAAAAAAAAATCTCTGGTGTTCAAAAAAGTATTATTATATTATTATCCAGTTTATAGACTATATATTAAGTTAAAGAAGAAGACAAGCAAAACATACAAAATAACATTAGTAGGATATGATTACTCGTATGTATATTAATTACTCTATACTTAGACAGTATAGATACCACATAGATTCCACGTCCATTTCACGGAATGATATATGAATGCAGTCGCGTGATAAATTCGTATGGTACTGGATTCCCGTGAACTGCAAAAAGCAGTCCACGGTCTGGTGGGCCGCGCAGGTGATGCCGTAACACGTCGTAAATAGACTACTGACTACTGACTGATAATGGTTCTAGGAATTACTCGCACAAGTTGCTTTCTCTGCAGCTAGCCGGCTAGGGAAAGGATTTCGTTTTTCTTTACAGGTAGTAGGTAGTAGTAGGGAGGTTATGTAACTTAAAGTTAAAGGTATGTTTAGAATTAACAAAACGCGGGGTCGAATGAGGTAGATGGTAGTAGGTAGCACTAGGGAGGTTATGTAACTTAAAGGTATGTTTAAAATTAACAAAACGCGGGGTTAAATGATTTTTGAGATGATTATAGCAATGGATAGAGTACACCTCTATCTATTTAAAACATTTTATTAAACTTATCTACTTTAATACATCACAGATTTTTCTGCAAGATGAGACTAAGTATACATATACCTAAAACTCTTCAAAAAAATCAGAGATTTTCAAAAGTTACTTTAGACAGAATTCAATAGCAAATTATAATTTATCTTCTAAATATATAAAACTTAAAGGACTGACTGACTGATCTATCAACGCACCGCCCAAACCACTGGACGGATCGGGCTGAAATTTGGCATGCAGGTAGATGTTATGACGTAGGCATCCGCTAAGAAAGG
>DWKA01000696.1:0-15050 GCA_018249155.1 Panoquina ocola ocola
ATCTAACACTGAAAGAATTTTTCAAATCGGACCAGTAGTTCCTGAGATTAGCGCGTTCAATCAAACAAACAAACTCTGCAGCTTTATAATATTAGTATGGATACTAAAATCGAACAACTTTTTGTAGGAACAAATAGACATCACCATTTCATCATTACAACTCATAATCGTCCCACTGCTGAGCTCAGGTCTCCTCTCACAATATTTTTTTTTCATAAAATAGTAACACTCACTAACTGGATGACTACTAATAGTTGTTAATAGGAATAATCTACTAACGTACTACTAACTATCTGATAACGTCAGTCGCCATTCTTCTTAAAAAATTATATAAACTGGACTCACTATCTAACCACAGTAGGTATCTCCTTAGTTCTATTAGTGTTACGATCAAAATTAACAAAATCTGGTATCGATTCATTCACCTCAATTACTGCAACGAACCGTATCGTATCGCACACCTAAACTAAATCCATCGAAGACAGAGAGATTTCATGTTTTGGGAATAAAAACTTTACCTTCATTGGGTAAGGTTCAATCTTCATCCCAACTTGTATTATTTTATGACGTTATTAAAAGTTCTTTTTCATTCAAATATCAATTCTGATTACTAGAGATTAAAGCTGATATTTGTACCATAATAGTAGCAATATGTATTTCTCTTATCCCGTTGGGCCTATAGATAATACTGATAGGTAAATCAGCGCTTAGTGGTGCAGGTAATGAACGCATAATCCAGTTTGCTACTGGGTCAAGATAGAAACGTGTTTAGAACAGGAATCGAACGAAACATTTCAAATATCGATTATTAACCACTTAGTCTGGGGTGAAACTTTATGATAGCGCCTGCTTTTCGTTCTATATCAGCTCGGATATAGTTTGGTGGTGGTATGGTTATATAGCCCTATGTTATTAGATAAATAGTTAATAATTATGTATAACTATATCAATCGTTCACACATTCAAACCTCTTCGCAAGGATCTTCATAATTTTTAATGGTGGATAATCTATAAATCTTAGAATAAATATTTTTTCTATAACTTGATGCTAGTTGGGAGACGAAATTAGATAAGAAAGTTACATTAAGTAAACCATTTTCATAATACCTTTCTTATTCAAAATAATTTTCCGAATTAGTCACCACGCTTATGACATAACATTCAGAACTAAAATAATATATTTGTGAACTGTTCAAATATAGCAAATTGAAAGCAATACATAAAAAGTCAAAACTAATTCTCGGTATCATTTTAGGAATTATTTTAGTTATTAGGTACTTGAGGATTATTAAATAATCCTTTCAAAATCATACTATCTGCGAGTCAGCGATAAGCTAATAAGACTAAAAAATATATGAAACTGTAATTAAAATCAAATCCATCAAAATCAAAACTATCAATAAATATAAATGTATAATCTTAGGAATATCTGTATTACAAAACTGATAATGCAAAAGTTATTAATGATCAATTATTGCTTGTTTAGTGACAGTTTTTGTTATTTAAGTAGGTACTTTTTAAACTGGACTTTTAAAAGTAATTTATGACATTGGAATAATTTAAAGTTTTAATTTCTTGTTATTTTATGTCACTAACTAACTAACTGTCACTAACCTAACATGAAATATTTAATTTTGCATACTCATTGTTATTATGATTTTTTTTCTCATCTGCAATAATCGCTTAATCTTATAACATATGACGAGTCTTTTACGTCGAAGAGTAATTTCATTTATTTGAGCAACCTTAAGGTCAACGAATTCAACGATTGCTTAGCAATTGCCTCCATTAAATCAAGCCGAGATCTCAATTCCAATACAATTACTTAAGGTACGTTTCTGGAGGTCAAATGGAAACCAATCTTTTTCTTGGTCAAACACTCTTGCCCCGGTTTTGTGTTTACTGTGTACATAAGATTTAATTTTATTGTGTTTTCGGCTTCTAGTACTTGTATCTTGTACTAGGAATTATGTCTATCTATACATATTATTATTATAAAACTAAGTCCTGTTTTCTGTCTCTGTGTCAGTCTGTACGCGATAAACTCGAAAACTACGAAACTGTAATACGGGTTTCAAAAATAGAAAGAGTGATTCTTAAGCAGGTTTAGGTAGATAATTTATTTTACTTTTATATGTAAATTACTAAAAATCCACACAGGCGAACCTGAGGGCGGCCTGTTTAATAATATATTACAGAACAACGTCTGCACGGTCAGCTAGTGTTGTATAGCTTTGAGTTTCTTCCTGAGACTCCTCGCGAGACATTTAGACACACATAATCGAATTATTACGAGCATCCAAGGTAATAAGTGCCAATCACATAGATGTTTAATCCATCCGAGGTTAAATTATTGTTCCAGTCAATACCAAACTGGGTTACAGGGTTATCTAGTTTGTGTTAGTTATTTTTGTATTTATTAAAAATATCTAATTTTTTAATTTCCTTTACAATAAAATCTGAAATTAAACAAACGAAATGAGCATCGCGTCAATTAAGACTCGTAATAATACACCATTCAAGAACAATTCCAAATATGTGTAATACATGCAAAATTATAATACCAGTGAATTTATGATTTTGGAAGATAAATTGAATACTAGACTGGCTTGTGATTTCCTGTATTATAATGTATTCGAGTCGAGCGGTCGACTTGCCGAGCTTCGAAGGTTGTCATAGAGTAGCAATGTATGTAACAGACAGGTCAGTTGCGAACAGAATACCAAATGGAATAAAGCATGTGGATCGCAAACTGGTTTCTGCACCCGTTTAATGTGTAAAACCTTTTTCGTTTAACCCCATTCTTGTTATTCTAGTACGAATAGTTAATTTAGGTAATGTAGTTAAACTAATACTAGACATAAATGTAGATAACGAAATGATATCAATGGAAATGTTAACCCCTACACGCGACATTGTGTACTCATTATTACCGCATCGCATACAATTACCATTAATTTAATTGAAGCATAAATCCAAGTGTAGCTGCCAGTACATTACTACAGCATGCATAATAAAATAAAACAGAAACAGGTAAATGAAAATTAATATGATAAAGGAAATGATATTGATGTTATTTAATATACTGCTAAATATTCTTCTCGCATTATATAAAATGAGTTGTTGACGGATACAAATGTTTCTACTTCCATAAAGAGAACAAATAATGAGCCTCCAAATAAAGAAAAACCTCTATCAATAAATACGCCACATTAATGAACCGACTTATTGCACATTAGAAACTTGGATAAATTATTGCAATCTGCAATTTAAAGTGATAATTTTATTTACCTTATACTAAAATATTAATCAAATTAGTTGGCAGGCATTAAAAATAAATCGTTATCCATTAAGGCTAGATTTGAATGTTTTTGCTTTTTCGGTTCGTCATTCTTTAGGTATATGGATATCTGTCACCTAATAATCATTTTTAAGTTCTGAGCTGAGCTTTGTTTATAAGGTTTGACATACTATCTATAAGTATGTAGGTACGTATATCAATTTAGTAGGTTTATACGATTTCCGATTAACTGAATCACTATTTTATTAAATACCTCTTAAAATAAGATTATTCAAAATGATTCATCCACATATGCCCATATACGTAAGAATATGGAGGTACATACAAAAAATCTAATATAGAAAAATAAAACAAACAGTCACGATGGCAATGAAATGCAAAGAACCGATTAAAAGACTATTGTAAATTTATTCCAAGAGGTTCAACTCACGTAGGTAGAATATCAAACCTAAGTATAACATATCTGTGTCTTCACTTAGTAACCACGTCACGTATTGTGTCGATGTGTGCGGACTGGCAATATGTGATTTTTTATGCTTCACCACACAGTATTTATTGAATCCTGTATCGTTGCGTAGATCAAGCCCTGTAACTTGACTTGCACCAATGATGACCTTAGAATGGTTAATGATAAACGCACGATTATTGAATACACGTAACCTCATAAATCGTCTATTGTTTCGGGAACTTTAATAGTCGTAACTATTATATCTACGGACTTTAATGTTCCTTTTTTTATTACAATTTTATATTAGTTGCGAGAAAATGCTCCGTTGTAACAAGTGAAATATAACTTCAGTTCAGATAACGACAAAATTGATGTCGTCTTTACAAACACGTCAGCAATAGCAATGAAAGCTTAACTTTGTAACGGATACCTCGATAAAGATATCGAGAAAGCAATACGTGCGTTGTTATGCCATGATACATCCAGTAAAATAACTCATAATTTAATAAAACGGCATTAACTTTGTAGTGACCGTCGAAGTAATAAAATTTTATCCTACGAATATAATGCAAGAATGTCCAGCTATTTGAACAGAGGGATCTATATTCTTATGATCATCTTTAAGTCAGTTGAAAAGATTTCTCTCGAATGTTTCATTTGAATCAAAAAGATATTGGCTTTGAGGAGGTTATTCTTTAGTTTCAATTTATGTCCATGTAAAAATATAATAGAGTGACTCGGAGCTTACGTTTATGAGTACATCCACCTCGGGCTGTCTCTCTTCTTTATAGATTTTATACTGAGATAAATTATTTTGTTTATATCGTGCTGAGGTAGTATTAAATTTTGTACAATATTGAAATGGGGAAATTTTCAACGTTAGTCTTTAGAATTGACTGAAATGTTCTATATTTATCAAAACGCAAGTTTTCGTGTATGATAACAATATTTCGCAGATATACATTTCTACATTAAGTTATTAATATTATTATGTATTGATAAATTGCAACTTTACCTAATTACTATTTTAATTATTTACAGATTAAATCACATTGTATTCAATATCGATTATACTAGTAACAGTTAAATATAAAATAAAGTAAATTTAAAAAAATGTTTAGATATACGTTAATATGAATTAAAAGTATGAACATAATAATTGAAACATTTAAAAAAATCATAAAATTAACTTGACGACATTGTAAGAACCTAAATCCACACAAAGGAATAACATCAACTGAGAGTACAAAATTCAGTAGCCATAAAACAATTCTTTCAAGTGTTCCCATTAAAGTTCTAGTTGCAACCATGAACGAACTTGTGGATGTAAAGAAGGCGAACAGTGGCAACGCAATTTGCATTGTCATTATTGCAGACGCCGGAGTAGATTAACGCTGCGAACAAACGTTTAACTGCAGACACCGCGATTCTACTTTGTATGAGTTCTGTTTAAGTTGAAAGTTTTTCACCGTGCAGCATACAAGATCATTCACGGATTCTTTATTAAGTTTCGGTTATTAATATTAGTCTTTCTTTACAAATCACAATTCATTTTGTAGGATTTGTTGTCGCTTTTAGTGCTGCAATTTTTGTTTCATGTGATTATGTGATTTCTGGCACTTTTTATATATTTTTTTGCAACGTTCTACAGAATGTTCTCTTTAATTTTGCATATCAACTTAGGACTTAATGTTCACTAGGGATGGTATTTACAAAAACGTAATAAAAGAATTGCAATTGTGTAAAGGAAATTCATAATCCAACCTTAAAAGTTGATCATTAGTCTCACATTACATATCCCGGTTATTCCATAATTTTGTTGACTGCAAGCGTTTACGAAAACTTTTCCGTATTTCAAGATTCAAGAGTTGAAATCCCGGAGTTTTACATGTGTAATAAATGGGTTTATTATCATAGAGCAAAGTATGGGATAGAGTTAAAATTTTCTGCCTCATAAAACATTGTAAGACTTTGTTGATCCTACGTACCGTCTGGATTCTCGGTAAATACTCAGTTCGCTGCAAATAAGCGCGAAGTACCTATGGTTCCCAATTTCATTTCAGGTGCATACAACGACTTTATTCATTTATTTGTTTCTACTGTTTATCACTCTATTAATCAAAACAGTGTAGTTGGTAGAGTTCTGACACATGTCACGCAGTTAACTAATGAAAAGAAAACGAAATTAAACTTTTTAATAGGTCCTGATTTTAGAACTTTAAATAGGCTGTATTGACTTTATAATAAATCCTTATAGAATCAGTTACTACTTTTATATAAAATAAAATTCATAATTAGTACAGAAAAAAGAAAAATAGAAATATGTAATAATTATATTCTCTTAAGTTTTTTTGCATACTCGCATTTAAATATTTATATTAGGTCACATAATTATAACGCAAAACTTTTATTAATTAATTACCTTTAGCGAGAATAACGGCTAACCAACTCATTATATAAGGTATTTCTGGCCGCATTCGACTGTTAAATTTGCCGACTTCATAAATAGATTTATATTTTTTGCAATTCTAATCCAATAGCTATGAATATCCGCGTTGTAAACTTGCAATTGAAACTAACTTTTAATTTATATTTAAAAAGTGTACTTTGTGTTATTGTAAGAGTTTTTGCTAACATTTTAGTTTACCTAAATATCGAATGCCGTTATAGTTACAGTTTTTTTTAGATTTTCATGTCCTTTTTATAATCTGTGATGCTTTTTTCTGCAGTTACGTGCAATGTCAAGGTTATTTTTTGTTAAGAAAACTTAAAAGCGAGTAAACAGTCCAAGAATTGAATTTAAAGTAGACATGTCCAAGTTTTTGCCGTTTTCTTTTGTTTCCTCCTATTTGAACATACTTCGTAACAATGATGATTGATAATTAATCAGATGATACATCAAAATTAGCCAGCCATACACTCTATTCACACTATAATTAGTTGATATGAAAACAATTTAACCATTTTAAGTAAATGAGCAAAAAATATCAAAACAGCAAAACTGAATTTACCATATGTAAATGTATTCACTAATCTGGTTAGGAAATTAAAAGGGATTTAATATAATCAGATTAAGATTATGATAAATTTTCATAATACTTATAAATATAATAATTATGTTTGAGATATTCTTAACGTAGGTAAGTAACAGGTGAACGACCGCGTTAAATTATTCGTATACGAAAATTGGCATCTACTAAAAGATCTTTGTAATTTTCCCACTTTGTTTAATGAAAAATAATTAAGTTTGTTTAAAAATCTATAAATATTTTGTTGCTTCACTTATTTCTTACATGTTATAGCATATGGTTAGCAACATTATCATATACTGTGGAAACTAGGGGTTTAAATAAAAAAAGTAACGTTGTCGATGTATCGCTTTTCAACTTTGCAAAATTTTTCCTGCCATGACCAAGTTTTAACTTCAACTCGGGTAGCCCAAAACACTACGCTATTAAACGTGTAGATGAAACTCTAGTTAAAGTTTACAACTACTTTAAGATGGCAGGTTAGAATTTTAAAGCCAACTGCGCTTAGAGTTTTGTAGAATAAGGTTTCTTTATGCCGAAAGTTTAAAACGATGCCAAAAAGGAAGTTTGGTCAATATTGCATGCAATTTTTTCTGAAACTAGGCTAATTTGGGGTTAGAATTATCTTGAACTAGGCTTTTAGTGATTTGTACTATTACTAGCTTTAAATATATTATCTGAGTCATTCATTATCTACTAATATAATAATGATAATCTCAAAAGTCATCTACTATGATTTAGAGATTTTTGTACAATCCGTTATGAATAGCTGTTCGTTTTTACAGTTTATTTATCATTTATTTCAGAGAGCATAAAATTATCATTAGCTGATCAAAAGCAAAAATACGAAAAAAAAGAATTTAATGTTTTCAGAAGCGTTTAAATATACTTCAATGTGCTTCTCTCTAATGAGACTATTATTGTGAATATTTTTCGTTTCTCCAACGTTGTAGTTATAATTTTATCAGTGAACTTTCATGATAAAATTATTTTGATTTTGAATTTATAATGATAATCATTACAGTTCTTTAACAAAAAACTGAACACTCAAGACAGAAGTAATTCATGACTTTCGCACTTTTCATTTCAGATCAGATCAATTTGAGGTCATTATAATTATCCATAAGTTATTTGAGCACCATACACAGTAAAATTAAGAACTTTATTATCAGACCTCATATATTTAGTTCGTACAATTACTCGGGCCGATTTCACACCGCGTAATTATATAACCAAGGCTTTTAAACTGCAATAAAGGCGAGTGCAAAAAATGCGAAACAATTTACATAAGGGAGCACGCCACCTGAGATTCAATCTCCTTATAATTATGTTTGTAAGGCAACGCTCACACTGGTTTTTATTGTAATGAAACCAGCAAATAGGTAGCTTTGACGAACGCCTGAAATTAATAATCGATTTTATCCAAAATCTTTAGTTGAGGATCGCAAATGTCACACTTTTATACAGATTTGGATGTTATTTGCGACCTTCAATGAAGTATATTGTCGAGTATTTATTTCGGGTGTACGTAGTCTATAAGAATTTTAGATGCAGGAATGTGATTCAAAGTATATAAATAAATTTGAAAAAACTGTAGAATAGTAGAAAAATATTAGAAAACAAATTAGAGTAATTTAAAGTTTAAAAGAGGAATTGGCATTTTTTGACGCGGCATTTTAAGTACGTGCTCTATATTATATTATTCTTTGAAAAAGACAATTTTTCCATAATTTAGCTGAAGATTAAAATCGTTACACATGTGTAATGTCTCTAACGTAGCTTGAAAAAACAATTGCGAACGATAGCATCAGCATGCGAGAACACGTTTACACGTAAGTGTTTCTAATTATGCAAAACTTTGAGTGCAGCCTTGAACTTATTACACACGTGAGCAGTCAGCTTATTGCATTGCAACAGTTTTTATTATTGATATGTTACCGACGAGGGAATAGTAACGTCGTTGACGACACGCAAATTCAAGGAATGATGACTGAAGGTCTGTTTAAACGACAAACTACAGCCTGACTCACCTCGATAGATACAATATCTTCTAGTTTTTCTTTTTCTTTATCCTTTTTATCGGATAAAGAATCATCTTTTAAAAGATAAACTTCAATTTAGATGTTTTTTCTAACTTATTCATCAACGGGTGAATTGAATGGAATCGTTTAATGAATGTTCATGCATGCATCAATAAATTTAAGCAGGCATGGCTAATGTATGTTAAATATTAGATATACATAATTATGTGCAAGATGTTTAGTTAATGTCACTAATTAGGAATGGCATGCATTGATTATTTTATTCAATAAAAGTAGTTTTCATAGACCTTGTTCAGGTTCCTTTTTAGGTCTTTCTTGGTCGCCGTGTAAAAAAAATGAACATTTTTAAGGGATTTAAAAAATATATGTTAATCGCTTTTTGCCTTCCATTGGCAGCTAACGGTCTGAAATATATCTGAATAATTTATAGTTTGCTTTCCTTATTAGATAACAAGCACGTATCATATTGTAATTTCTCATATACCTTAGTAGAAGATTAATTCAAACGCCTAAATTATCAGTTGCTATTAATATTATGTATATCGTTAGATCGCATCGCGATACGCTATCTATCATATCTTCATCAACCATTCATGAATATGGAAAAGCACTCGAATGTCCATTTGTCTTCATTAAAGAAAATATGAGCTTGATAAGTCATTATTTATAAAAATTACATTTGTCAACGATTCAGCAAGCTATATGAAGATAATGACAAGACTTCATAAGTTATAATCTCTCTGTAAGATACTTGAGATGACTAATTCAACTCTTAATTAAGTTAAGATAACTCCCCCAAATGTCCTAATTCCAAACTCAACTGACGCGAGAAGTTATCGGGGGTTTCAATGAAAATTTATTAGTCCAACAACTATTTGTCAAAATTGTCCCAAAGGGGTCAAACTGGAATTTCACCGAATATCAAATTGAACGGCCAATTTATTTAAAGGACCAACGAACTGTTGGGCCCTTGAAATAATCTGCATTTTGAGCGTGAAACTTTTAAATTAAAATACGTTCGTAATGATGTTCAGAATTGTTGAGGCGTTAATGCTCTTTATATCTCCATTTCGCAGAAATGAACCCTCCTTTCAATTCAACTTTGATGTATGTTACACAATTATTTTACCCGTTCTCAACTCCGATTCCATTTGTTTCAATATAACTAACAAGCCTTATATCATTCTACACAAAAGCTAAAGCAATAAACGAAACATCTAAATATATTTTAAACCCACAACTGTAATGCAAGAACATTTCCGCTTCCCAAACACATTCTCTATAATTCTTTTCAGTTGCTCGAACATGTACGACTTGACACAACAAACTGTTGCCTGCATTTTATTTTTCAAATAGGCGTCCGCTGCCAAGTGTTCCAAGGCGGGCTGTTTCGCGGTCTACCAACTCGGCCGTATCGACAGCGACTTTAAAAACTGCGATACGTTCAATACAATGCTTACTCAAAAGGCTCATTGTTGCTTAAAAAATCTAGTTAAGTAAAATTGATTTGACTTATTGTGATAAACCACTAAGGAGTGTTTTGGTTGAGTAGGTAATTCACACACTCACACAATAATGAAGTGACAATCTTGTCAAAAATATCTAAAAGTAAACGTTAGACAGTAAACTAGTATGAGTACTACCCGTAAAAGATTAACTTATTCCAAATATTATTATTGAGACGTATTTTCAAGTTATAAGTAAAATACATTTTTGTTAACATTAAGTAATATTTAAAACTATAAATACAATATTCGTTTATTCTTTCGCTATGAAGCAGATCAGTAAGAACTAAGATACTAATACAGTGCTCGCTTCAGGTTCAACTTAAATAATGTATATAGAAAACTTGTTTCATGCGACTTGAAGAACGCCCGCTCCCAGCCAACTTTCTTGTTTGCTTACAGCTATTCTATTCCTTCCTCCTTTTTAAATGCGACGTTTTGCATGTCGGTTACAATCGAGGTGGTCTGTTTTAAGAGTAAACCGTTTGGGACTTTCTCAAATAGAAGCTTATTGCCTTCGAACATCGGATTGTTCTTTTAGCGTAGTTCCTTCGGGAACCGTTCGACAATGTCTATTCCCAATATTATAATGGACTCGAACTCGCCGAAAAGTAGCAGCTACCTAAAAGGCAATAAGCGTAAACAAGACTCGGGTAAAGTTCGTTTGGAAAGAGGTTCACAATATTCAAAACAGGGGGAGGTTTAATGATATTCATGAATGTTAAAGCGAAGCTCCGTTGTGAAATGTCGCTTAGACTTGTAAGTTACAAAACAATGACACTAACTTAAGCCCGGGATGTAAAGCTGGTGCTATCTTCATTTGATGGCGTACATAAACAACAGGCTGCCTTTATTACCGCGCCGCAATTTTGCATTATATTTCGAAGTTTTCAACTCTCCAAACTTGGATTCCAGCAGACGGTTGTAACGAAGTATCACCTTATAAAGTGTGATTCCATCTAAGCATTATCCAAAATTCACTTAAAGTCAGAGCTAACGAGACAACTCGAAGACTTCTTATCGCCACCACCCAGACCTGTCCAAAACATTAAACAAATAAGTAACTGTTAAAGAAAGCCAAACAAATTCGCGGATCAACTTATAAGACTTCCGGAAAGTGAGTGTAGAGACTAACTTCTTTAAGGGAATATCCTTTACCAAACAAATAAAAGCATAAACGTGTTACTTAAACTTGAAATGAAATGACGTCCAGTTCGCGAACGGAAAGAGAATAAATTAAAAGTAAGAATTCGGTCCATTGTTGTTTTTGCACTCCCGCCTTTTTGCGTGTATTTTCCATAAAGAATACTTAAATGTGTTTGGTTGGAGATAAAAATGGACGTAACGCTTGAGGATGGCGGAATGATAATAAGTTTTACGTCTGTCTGCATCTTATTTCGCTTTAGTACTGCTCTCGGCTCAACAGCGCTGATGAGAGATAGAACAATGCTTTCAAAAGAAATTGTTGAAAAAGCTTCACAGAGACCTTTAAGTCAAACTTCATTTTGGATGCAACGAGCCTATTTCGCTTGTCCACTTCGCTAACAAACAGTGCTGTGATAAATTCTTCATACTGGGATGAGAATGACATTCTGATCCCAGCTCATATTTCATCATTTACAACCGAGCTAGCTCAGTGTTTTAACTCGGCTACACGGTAGGTACATGTCGTTATCTCGACGTACACCCAGCAAACGTTTTTCCCGACCTTTGAAAGGTAGCGCATTAATAACAAGTCTAGACTCGCATGATAGTCCAGATTTCACTCGCATTTTATTTTCCCTTCATGCAAATGTTCGTCGTCTGCAGATACATCATCCTTGTATGGAGGAACTACGGTTTCAAGGCAGACTTTAAGATCCGCAATATTCTTTATTATATTAATAACTTATAATATCTTGGCTGCCATTTCATTATTTTATAGAATTTTCAAAGATATTTATATCTCATTGCTTGGTATCTGTACGTAGTTGAAAATTTTTAAAGTGCCATAAAATATTCATAGATAAAAATGAAATAAAATTAATTCGATAAAAATAAATAAATGTATTTGGATACTTATAATTTCAACGCATCCAAAAATTTAATGTTAAAAGGATTCTACAACATACGAATGTTTAAATTTCTATCCACTAACATTATCTCCAAACAGGTGGTAACCACTAACTACCCCACATCAGTTATTGCCCATTAAGAAGTTTCGCAAAGATTTATTGAAAATGAACGCGTCAGCCGAGTTCATAACAAAACGTATACAGCTGGGTACAATTTTCCATTTCGAAATGCTTTACTTGGGCCACTATAATTTAATATTACACGAACGGCACTGGCGTTGTTCGGTGGGGCTTTGCTTGGATTGCGAAAGTGAATAATTTGACTATGGAGATTTAGTTGGAACCGAGCGGCAGGCAGGGTGGTCGCTTCTAGTGCAATTTATTCGCAATAGGGCGATGGCATACGCGAGGGCTTGTGCAAGCGATTTGACGGATTCGCGTCATGAGATTTGCAAGGCAGCTAATTTGATGGAGATAGTAAACTTTATTTGATTCAACGTATCGAACATAATACATATATTAGTTGTGTAAGATCATATCCGTAATAAATTACCTTCGGTGCGTGAATTTATGAGACAAGATAATATTTAAATGAGTCCTCATTAGAAAGTCGTAACGAATTTGAACTTCAAAAAGAAATATTGTCTTATTTAATATTGTTTGTTTTTGATGAAAGCTTCAAGAGTATTTAGATTCTATGTAACTTTGAAAGTATATATATATTTTTTTTATAAAATTATTATTAGTTTGTTACTAACAACACGTTATTTTTGAGATTCTATCTATAACGTGTAAGTAATCAAATACGTGTAAAATTTTAAAACGCTTATTGAAGAAAATAAACTTTTTTACGTATGAGTAGTACCTATGATATTAAAATTTCATATTTTTACACATAATCAAGATTTATTTACCGCAGTCGCACGCCGGAGACGCAAGCCGCAAGACGCAAAGCTCCATTATAGGCAGACGATTGTGAAACGTTCCTTGTTTGTTTATTAATTTCTACAGTACTGTCGCGGTTATCCATCGGCTTATGACTAATTTTAGCATTAGTCAGGCAAATTAGTGGTTATTACTTTTATTTTGTGTTAATAGAATTAATTATAAATGCGTTATTAATTGTTTATTATTCATTAGAAACATTTGCTCTTCCCATATTATTAGCAGTACCTACCTCGTACCTAATTATTATCATTATTGTGATTAGGCAAAAAACTGTCACTTCGTCGTTCATCATCATTACAACTTATAATTGTCCCACTGCTGGCTCGGGCTTCCTGACATAATGTGAGTTCTTAACTTAACTGTTTTTTTGCTAAATATACATTAACTATGTATCTTATTATTTCTACCTTTAAACACGTATAGCATATTATGTGCTTACTACCGAAATTCACGTAAGCTTTCCTACGAATTATACAAAGACTAATCATCGCCCGAACATCATACGATGCAGTATGTCATAACTCGATAACGTTATCACATGTAAACAAACATACATACATAGCAGCTTCCTCATGCCGTTCGTTACACACAGACACCCGATAAACTCGTCATATAATAAATAAATACTTGTCTTTTACATTATCAATTTTATTATTAAGGTTGTTTCGATTAATAACGTCACAAAATTGTCTTTCACGTCTATAGCTAATTTTATTCTTCGTCGAATAACTACGACAGAATTATCTGAATCTTAAATATATCTTAATTTTCTTTAATTTTATTAAGTTTATTTTTTTATTTACTTTCATTTTTTTAGTGTCTCAATTTACTTTATTTCATTTTGTATAAAAAAAAATATCGAGTATTTAATATTTTCACGTTCTCCAATAAATTATTAAGTATTGATCACACTCTGATTAATTTGTTAATTGAGCCACTGACATTTTGAACTTTATGCCACTTTTATATACATACTCGTACCTACGTCAATCGTGGACCTACAGTCTGATATTAAACGAGTATTGGATTTCAATACAACTAAAGTTAACAAAAATCAAAATAAATACTGCACTTATACACTATTATTACAAGTGAACTATATCTGCCAAAAGATTACACATCATTTAAAATAATAAAATTAGAACTTTATTATTTTAAAATAAAAAAAAAACACTTGATTTTTACGTAACTAACACCTCCATGTGGGTTCTCTCGCGACGTCCCTCATGTGACCCAAGCGTGAGTTAACCATACTTCTAAAATATTCACCACTGAATGCCCTCAGCATTGATATTCTGATGCCGTACACACAAACAAACACGTGTACACTATATATGTATAGGAATAATTATTCGTACCATCGCAGTGTAATGCGGTAAGCCATAACTCAGTGAATACCCGATAGAGTTGCTTATGTACCTATATAATTTTCGTATAACCTAGCAGAATTACTCTGTGACTTGAAATTCGGTCACTCTAGGAACTTAGGTTTGGACACTTTGGACACACACAATAACAAACATACAATTAATATAGAACAAAACAAAAATAAACTAAAAAATAATTGGTAAGTAATTATTTAGAAAAACAAAAAATTGGTTTGTATAGGCGGTCTATGGGCGGTCTTATCCCTAGTATATTAGTATAGTTCGCGTGCGAGTTCATTGCCGAGATTCCTGACGTCACACGTCACCCCGCCGTCTTTAATATAGTGTCATTAAAG
>DWKA01000697.1:0-15038 GCA_018249155.1 Panoquina ocola ocola
TCATGCCAGATAGTATGAAACACGTCGTATCTGCGCCGTATCCGCGCCACGCCTTACGCTGTGTGCGTCCTCCCTTAGTGTACCGGAATCCCAAAACTTTCTAACCGTCCCCAGACCAAGGAGCGTGTGGTTCGTGCTGGGCCTTCTGCACCGTGGCCGCTATAGAGGGCGCTTTAGCCAGAGCCAACGGCGGCAGGAACCTGGACCTCAGCGAGCAGGCCCTGGTTGACTGCGCTTGGATGTAAGTCATTCATTAGTACCTATTAATAATACGTGTAATTAAAAACCCCTGACACAAACATCTAAAAAGTAAAATGACAATTCTTCCCCGCTTTCACCCCCACAACTTTTAAACGGCTCAACCGATTTTCATCAAACTTATCTAAAAACACGCACCAGTAAGTTCCGTTTAATACAAAAAATAATAATTGAAATCGCTTCATCCGTTCGAGAGCTATGGTGCCACATGGACGTGCCAGACGGACGGAGGTTTTCCGTCGGGAGTTAAAAAGACCTCAACCGTCTCTTGTTATGATAACGAACATGGAAACATAGGCTTTATTTCAAGTCAGATACGATTGACTTTCGGTCAGTTCAGTTCGTCGAACATGTATCCTAGAGCAGTATTGTTTTGTTCGAAAACAAATTATGCCAAAATACTGCGCCGGTCGCTGCGCTCTGATTGGCCGACACAGCTCACTTGGTCACTGGTTGTAGCGGTACTGTTTCAAATTGTCATTTATCAGTGGCAAATCACTGATCAGTTTCGGAATTTTCTAGCTCACGTTACTACTCTATTTGGTTATATGCTCGATGGTTTTAATTGAGGATTATTTTGCAGATACGACGTGAGCGGGTGTGACGGGGGTTTCATGGACAAAGCGATGAAATACGCTCTGGAGTACGGCCTCCCTACCGAGAGAGAATACGGTTCCTACTTAGAACAGGTAACCGTAGAATAATATTGACCAGATCACCACGAAACTGCCCGGTTTTTTGGCTTTTCAGTGATGTACAGATCGCGCGCGAGTTGATTGCAGTCGGAGCCTGAGGTAAAGGGGGGGAACACGTCGCCCCGCCGTCTTTAATATAGTGTTATTAAAGCTCAAAATTATTTATGCTCCCCCCTTAACCTTAGGCCCCGACTGCAATCAACTCACGCGCAATCTGTAGGTATATTTTATGCTTCAAAATTACAATATCCTGGTCTGATTACAGGATGGTAACTGCGCTGAAAAAAATATGACGGACGTTTACTACATCGAGGGATTCGCGAAGGTGACGCCGCTGAGCGTCAACGCTATGAAGGTAGTGCTGCATAAGTACGGGCCGGTCGCCGTCGCCATCTACGCTAGCGACAACTTGATGAAGTACTCCAGCGGCGTCTTCTTTGATACTGATTGGTTCGTTATATTTAAAAACTAGCATACCTGGCTAAGTAGCTGCTCACCCTCACTTCGCTTGCAGAAAACTATTATGGTATGGTATCTTCTTTAACACATTCAGTGGCCCAAACGCGTATGTGCGTTTTTAACACTATTAAACTGTGCCCAGTCCCCCAAAAAATGTGCTGTGCATATGGTGTGCCACTAACGTGTAAACGCATATAACCGTCCTGGTCATATTGTAATATCATTAAAAACGCACATACGCGTTTAGAGCACTGAATGTGTTAATGTTCTAATTTACTATGCGTCACTCCCTCTCCCCGGGAGTAAAATAACAGTTATTCCACGAAAACCTCTGCCCTGTCCCCTGTCCCTCTGGATGCACTTAATGTTACAGTGAACTTGGCAAGTCTGAAAGACACATTAGATGCGCAGAAATCTACTGCGCTGCTTTTTGCTCTGTGCATCCAACTGTCTCTTTCTTGTCAAGTTACGGGTAGTTGACTATAAAGATGTGTTTCTTCCAGCGAGAAACAAAAGCACATAAACCACGGCGTGACGGTGGTGGGCTACGGGGTCCGCGACGGGACTCTGTACTGGATCGTGAAGAACTCGTGGGGCGAGGACTGGGGGCAGGACGGCTACGTGCTCATGTCCGCCACCAACGACAACTGTCATGTCCTCAGCGAGGGCTACTACCCTATTGTGTAGTTTATATAAGTAGTAATTAAATCCATTAGTGCATCTGAATGTTTGTTTTCTTAACGCGTTCACTGCCAAAAGTTGGTATATCCGTGTGCCACTAACGCGTATAAGCGTCCTGGGCATATTTTAATAGCGTTAAAACGCACATACGCGTCGTGGGCACTTTAATAATATTTATAATGTAGGTTATTATTGAATGGATCAAATTACGATCAGGCATCAATTAAAATTAATTGAAAATTCAGTAATCGTATACCGTAACATTACAGCGACATCTAGTTTGCAACTGTAGTACTTGTATACTCTATGGCGAATGAGTCTCCGCTTACGGCGCTCGCCTTATGTAAAGAAACACTGCTATAGATGGCAGCACTGGTTGGTAGGAACTCGAGAGAAGAAAACGAAATAATAACAATAAATTTGTTAGCATTTTATTAAAATTACTCATATAATTTTAAATTACAAACTGGAATTCACAGCTTAAAAAAACGTTACATACTTGTACAAAATTACTTATACATTTCGTAAAAATAAATAAAAACAACGCACCACAAGACAAAAATAATATCAATTTACATTACACTGCAATATTTAATAAATAGTTTTAATGCCAAAGCGGCCTTAACCGAAATATTTTTTTTCCTCCTTAGTGCCACTACTTGCAACCAACTTGTTAATATTTAATAACCCTTTGTTATTAATTTGAAATTTATAAAAAGGAATCACAATAAATAATTTATTCATTAATGACATTATCAAGTTACTGTCGCAAATGATGCCACGTGACAATTAATATTATAACAAGCATATCAAATATCACTACGTCAGATACATAAAGTCTTAGTTTATTACGACTACATCTCGGCAGGATAAGTTCTCATTATTTCTCCAAGAAAACCACTTGTAAAGCATTCACGTTTTTTTATAATGAAAAGAAAGTTTCAGGACAATAATCTACGTTGAATTTTAGCAAAATAAGTTATTATCAAAATATAATTAAACCTTACTGGCGGAGGTAGTCGTAAAAAAACTAAACGCTTAAAAAAGAGTAACATGAAAATATAAAATTGGAATTATTCTTTAGTTGAAAGATAAAACGGGACATGAAAAAAAATCGTTTTCAAAACTATCATTGGCACAATTTCAATAACATTAACTTCGAAAGAAAACAATATCATTTAATGTGAGCAACATAAATTACATAAAAATTGAGAATAAGAATTACACAACTATTATTACCACCCATATGAGATATTAACCGCGAACACATTGAGTTAACCATATAATGTCATTTGTATACACATGACACTTCAATGAATGGGTGACATTAACCTGTCAACTGCCTAACGGCCGATCTGCACTATACACAATAGAATTCTATTGTCTCTGCTCTTGGCAGTTGGCGGGTTAAGATTCACAATATAATATACAAAGTCAAATTAAAAAATAGTACACAGCAAAATGCATAATCAAATCAACACCTAAAGTTTTATCTTTCAACCAAAAAATGATTATATCATTGTACCTACTATTAAATATAAAATAAGAAGGTACCTACTAGCCAAGCTACTCACTTTTATAATCACAAAATAACCTCGGAAAGTATACGAAAACCAACGCCTAGGCAATGCTATGCATTTCAAATGTTAGGTCAAAATATAAACAAAATCGTTAGATAAATTAATAAGTTAAGGGGTCAAAATATTTTTTTTTATTTGGTGGTATACAATATCAAGCTTAGGCACCATGAAACCCCATTAAATTAAATCTACACAAGTAAATAACTCCATTTGTAAAATATTATTCGTATTTCTCTCGTTAAACATTAATTATCTCCTTTACATTAGTTATAATTATTATATGCGTACAAAATTGTATACCACCAACAATAGTGCAATAAAAATATTTTAGAAAAACAATCACATAATGAAAAATAACACGTTATTAAAATTATTCAACAAAGCGAGTGCATTGAAAACGTTAAAAAAACACGTGATTGCGTCTGTGAAAACCGGTATATAACGCTTACTCCTACTAACATTTTTAATTGATAAAAATTGAGGTAT
Source organism: Panoquina ocola ocola (assembly GCA_018249155.1). Classification (NCBI taxonomy): domain Eukaryota; kingdom Metazoa; phylum Arthropoda; class Insecta; order Lepidoptera; family Hesperiidae; genus Panoquina; species Panoquina ocola. The sequence goes on from DWKA01000697.1 coordinate 4,160, forward strand.
TCATTTTATTGCTTACTACCGTTTCGTTAATATTACCAGTACCACTTAACGCGTTCACTGCCACCCTCCTACGCCCAGTGCCCCCTAAAATTAGCATTCCGTGTGCCACTAACGCGTCAACGCATATACGCGTCTTAGACATATTTTAATAGCGTTAAAAACGCACATACGCGTCGGGGACACATAATGGGTTAATTAGTAATTTATCAGTTCCCTATTCCGATATTCACAGAAACAATTAAATATTATATACGTTCAAAAACGTCAATGCAATGTCGGCGGCCGGGTGTCAGTTTAGACAAGCCGTTAATTCTAATGCTAAATAACAGTTTAATTACGAAATTAAATGTACCGCACTTGTTTCTGCTACGAACTTATTATACAAATAAAAATTGCGCTAGTCAGATACTGCTCAATGAGTCGCTAAAATGCTAATACTATTTTAAAATTAAAAGCCGGTTTCAAATACGATTTTCGAATCAAACAATTTTACATTTTTTAAAAACAAAAATACAAATAACGTTCAACAATAGCGATTTGGTTTTCTGTTAGTAAATAAAAAGAGAGCAAAAGTATTTATTATACAAAACGTATGTCATAGTAGGTACTCGAAGTCATCTTGGCAAGAGTCTGAAAGAGACAGTTATATGCGCAGAAGTGGTCTTTTAGAAAAAACGACTTCTGCGCATGTCTCTTTCAGACTCTTGGCCAAGTTACGTGTCAAATACTATACTAAGCAATCGACCTAACACTCGTATCTTCCCTCGACCCGGCCGACAACATTGCACCCAATCACACACACACTTATAACCTCGTAAGTGCTTAATTTACCGCGATACGCCCACAATAAGCCGAGTGAAAATATAAAATTTATTACCATTACCTATAACTCGATCACATCACAACTTATTATAATTTAAAAGGACTTCACCTACCACCATCGTGAGATAACCGTACCGGCAATCTTCATAAACATAAGTTCATAAATATAAGTTCATATTTAAACATAAGGGTACATTCACACGACGACTACATTTTCCGTATATTTTATACGTCTGTTTGCAGCGCACGCAGTGACAACAAAAGATAAATAAAAACAAAAATTGTACACACGGCGACGCGATGATCGGTAGTATTTCACTTAGCTCTGTTATTGGTAAAACATAAAAAACAGTCACAATTGTTACAAATTGCGATTTTACAGAAGACATTTAAATATAGATAAAATAACCAAGCTACTTACAATAAATTATTTATACTATTTGGATCTATACACCAACGTACGGTTATCGCACGATACGCCAACTATTTCACAACACATACGTCCTTTTGTACATAACAGCACAATAATTAGGTACATAACAATAACTTTATTTATACGAAAACAATGTTTTATTGTCGATTTCAAGTGAAGTAACATTAAATGTGTGACCTAATAGAATACTGCGTTATAAGTACGTAAGTAGAATGAGACCCGTATAGCCTGGGGTCGTATGTTGACGCTTCAGTACTGGCGGGTTTTCGTGACACGCGGGGCATTTCAAACACAGATCATATACAAGGAAAGCTCAGCATACAGAACGACTTTAGAAACTGTTGAAATATTGAATTATACTTCTAATTCAAATTCAAAATTGGAAAATTCAAAATTCTTTTTGCTTTTCAATTTGCTATTGCATTTTTTCACTATTTGTTTTACACAAAATTGCCAAAACAAATAAATGTAAGCGTCAAATCTCAATATTAATAATCCTTAATTTTTTTTTATGACATGTATTTTTTAAATATTTATTTATGGCTCATGTTTCTGACGCCATGCAATGCACATCATTTTCGATCAACAATGAATCCAGTACTACAATGCTGATATAACATAAAAGTTTCATCAGTCATTCCGTATGTTTGTCCTACAGTAAATGTCACACGTCAATTTGAAAAATGGCTCATCGGCTAGTTTTAGAAAGAGACAAACATATACCATCACCTTCGCCCTTAGGAGACGGGCGTACACAGCTTTTGGTACAAGAGTATGGAGAGGGAAGGAACAAATTTTTGACACAGGGAAGGAGCAATAAATATGGCTGTAAAAAAAATATAAATAAAAATAAAGTACTGGAAGACATACAAATTCCAGGGGGACAAATACCCCACCCCACTTTCCCACCCTCGGTACGCCCACGGCTTTCTGTCAATCTGTCAATCACAACGACAAGCATCGTTAGTTTGAGAGACAGAGACAAGGCTATACAAAAACCAAAGCTCATTGTCTCTTTCTAAAATGTATATTTTACCAACGCCGGAACCAAAATTATGACAATCTCAAATTTAACGTGCCAACATTGACTTCATGCATTAGTAATCACACTGTCACAGCTAAACACTAATTAATTGACATAATTACATGCTAGTACATACATATACAGTTGGGAGCTTTCTTTGTCATATGATCTGTGTTTTGTATATTTTTGTCAGTCTCATTCCAATAATTCTATTTATTGCTAGATTCTCTCACGTAGGTATTTGCTTTTTTATTACGTATGTATGACGTATATCTCTTTACGTCTTTTATCGAATGACACATGAAATATTAGAATTTAAAACGATCAGTGTTCATCCTAGTTGCATCAGTTACTGAAGAACGACCTAACTAACGCTATGGACCTATTTAAACCATTAATGAAACAGATAAAACTATAGATATACATAGTGACGTTATTGCATTTAAAGAAAACTATTTTGTTATCATTATCAAAACTGGACGGTAATTGTATTTGAGTGATCCTAACTCAAAAACATTAAAATATTCTTAATACGTAACTTCACTGTACAAAAATTACAAGCGAAAACATTCAAATGAAAACAATTTCATGCAATACGTCTTTCGAAAATTACAGATAAGAGCAAAAAACCATGTGTTATAGTGGAATTAACTCAATTTAAACTGGATTACAATGGCCTAAAGTTTTTATATTGTAAAATGTTTTATGAAAAAGTGTATTCTTAAAAAAACTCGCCGGTACCGAAACGTCAATCGTAAAATAATATAACTGCTATTTACATAACATCTAACGAACGACTAGCTAGCGACAACATTCATACGACTACTAGAAATTTATCATACAATTAGTCGCGGGTAAAGATCGATTTTAGTCGCCTGTTACGAAAAATAAACACCTACCCTATAAAACCTATGCCTAACATACTTTTAAACCTCATAACTCACTCTTTACTTGCTATATATTTTTTTATAACAGTTATAACCACACAAAAGTGACCCATTTAGTATTGTGTCGTTATTGTTTTAATAAAATGCCATAACTAATGAAAACCAACTAACTATTCTTTAACGATGCGGTTTTTTCAATTCTAGATTTAAACTTTCAGATCTTAACAACGTATTTATAAGGTTTATGTCAAAATTGTCCATATTGTTTTACAAATAAATATTAATGTCATCAATTTTCGTAATATTTTTTTTCACGTAACAGGCAACAAAAACGTATCTAACACCGCGTAATCTAACTTACATCGACATTATAATAATATTATAAAGCAGGGATTTAGAGACTAAAGGTCTTTTTATGTCTTTTTTAATGGAAGTGGGCAGTGTGTGGACTACATTTTTAATTTTAAAAATAAACATAGTGCACGTTTGTAAGAATTTTGAGCAAAAGTATTATTTTTGTAATTGAAATCACTAAATGGTGTAGTCGATAGCATGAAAAGTTCCCTTGAAGCGTATACCCTACGCACACACTGCGGTTTCAAACAAACAAACAAACATAAATTACGATACTGCACGAATCTAACCAATGTTTAACCGCACTCCGATTAACGCGTTCACTGCCACCCTCCTACGCACAGTGCCCTAAAAACTGGCAGTCATGTGCCATTATTGCGCAAACGCACATACGCGTCCTGGTCATGTTTTAATAGCATTAAAAACGCACATACGCGTCGAGGGCACGGAATGGGTTAAGACAATCGTTCTCAGTATCTGAGCAACTAGACACACCTCGATTTGTCACAATCGATAGTTTTCCTAATCTCGATGGATTTCGTCAATCTTTTACTATTGCGTAGCCGTGAGCGATAAACCAACCGCAATTAATTAACGAACAGACATACAACCGTATTCAAATATTAACGTTACGGATATACGTATCCGTATCAAGGTGTATATTGTACGTATTACAGACCGCAAGTGTGCACGAAGCGTATACCAACGAACGATCACTTTGTATAGTGTAGCAAAGCAGATAAAGTGATTCAAGTTATATTGTTCCATATAACACTGGTAAATTTGTGTTGTAAAATTCAAAATTGATTGAGTATATTAATCTTACATTAATAAATATAATTTTTAATATTTTTTTATTGCGTTTAGTTATAACAAAAGCCATTCGATGCGACGGCAAGCAGTATTTATTTAATAATTATATTTGATTCTTTCGTAACTGAGATTAAATCGTATACTAGTTATAAAGCCGGCGCGCGCTAGCACAATACGCATCTCCACATCGCACTTTAATAACCAACTGAACGTTTTTTATATATTTCATAGGAACCATATCATAATGTAGGCGGACACAAACAGACCGCCTGAATAGACATAAGCAATACGCTTCAAGTTATGACAAAACAATTGTCTTTTTTATATATCCCCTCGCTTCACTTCGGGAAAAATATTTGCTACATATTTACCCCCTTTAGGGCTTATTTGCGGGATAAAAACTATCGTATGTCCTTCCTAGGATCTCTAAGTATCTCCATGCCAAACTTCAATAAAATCTGTCCAGTAGTTCCGGAGCCTATTTATTTCAAACGAACATTCAAATCTTTCTTCTTTATAATATTAGTATAGATAAAATATATAAACGCAATAACAAAATAATAACTAGATAACAATTTCCGAAAACCTTTAGCCTCAATACCAATTTCCGAACCGCCCCATTACTCGAAGGCATGAACAATCAATTTTGTGCTAAGCATAATATTAAGGTGTCTATATTACCCGCTGTACCCAAAACGATAAAATTCAATTGACTTCAACCTTACGTTTACAAGCAACGAGCAAACAAACGTTTATCGAAATAAAACTATTTCAATCCGTATAAATCGTTCCGTTATTTCGGCAATTCTAAACTTATAATTAAATATCGTAATCGACACATAACTTGGCAAGAGTCTGAAAGAGACAGATGCGCAGAAGTAGCTTTTTCGAAAAACGCATGCATTTTTTAAAAAAACGACTTATGTGCGTCCTTCTTTCAGACTCTTGCCAAGTTATGTGACGCGTACTATACAAAATAATGTTACTATTACTGTTAACATAACATTTTTTAAGTGGATGAATCTGTTTTGTTCGACATTAAGTATTGTATATTTATCGTAAGTATTTAACCGATTAATTAGTTGATTTTAAACAAAATTATTAATGATAATATTTCAAACGGAACGCAATTTATCGATTGAAATAATTAAATTTCGATATACAAATATGCATGAGCAATACAAATTATAACTTTTAACCACTGCACTATTTACATGCACCTATATTAAAAATATAAACAATTACAATGATTACCACCAGGTAACCGTTCACAAAACTATTTCGTATTGTGTCACTTTACGAAACTAGTTTTGTGTCGTTTTAGAATAAAATTCTGAAACAGAAGCGACTCAAATAAATCTACGTCCAAACTAACCGGTATCGAGTAGCGTCATTTCTATAAATTACAAACTCTATATCACACGATTTACACGACACATAATATTTGTAGTCAACTAAACCTAACGCTTAGTCAACAAAAATAGTTAATATACTTCATTTAATTCATTGCAATTTCAATAACAATATACATCACTTTTTCGCGCTGGCCACACGCAACTGACAGCTGTCAGTCGCCTGACACATGTCAAATGGGAGTGACAGCTGACGGATGGCGCGCGGCCGGCGCGGTTTCGCAATCTGTACATTTAAATTAGGAATATAGTATTTGCTTATTATCGTCGTAAATGGAAATATTACTCACAGCCATTTAGTTAAAGACCCTACATAATTAGGAGAAGCGTTTGAATAGACTATACTCCTTTGCCGATCACATGTCACTGACACTGACACTGACAATGACAGACGTCAACAATATATGTGGTAAACAAATGTGACGTTGAGGTTATCCGGATAACCATATTTGATTGATACGCTTTTGAAAATCAAATGACGTCATACCGTCAGACAAGATCACCATATCGGATAAAATCAAACTCATTGATTCCAAATATAATTACGATTTGAAACAAAACAATTTAAACGTACACACTTTGCTACGGTACTCACGATACGGGTACTAACGATTGCACGCATACAACATTCAAGATGCTAGTAATCGTATCATGTTGAGTGTGACCACATATTCTTTGAAATCATCGATATATAAAACTGCTATCCCAAAGACACATTAGGCGACAAATGTGCCGCGACATGTATCGGCGACATGGCGCGGCTTATGTTAACTTTACTTGATGTATTGGTGACATGTGTCGCGCGATGTCACCAGATATGACGAGCGAAGTCCGGCAACGTCTCGCGGCGTCACCTGACGTCTCTGGCGACCCGTGTCGCGGCACATTTGTCGCCTAGTGTGTCTTTGGCATTAGTATACTAATTATAACAGAGCTATCTTTACCCCACGTCTATATTCCACGATCTAAATAAAAAGAAAAACGATCTTCCGTCCACCGCGAATCCCTAAAATGAATCACATGTCAAATACAAACATAACCCACAAATTAATTTATCAGTAAATGAAATCCTAGTCACAATTAATTTGTATATCTGTCAATATAATACAATATAAAATATAATATATTAAATAAAAATCCACACCTTTTCATGTTTCAAGAAATTGTTTTGTAAATAACTGGTGTATCATTAAATAAAACATAAAGACTTCCCAATTTATCTTAATGTCTCTCCGTCCATCCTATTTCTCTCACCCCCACCCCAAAATAACATGGAACCACCAAACACCTCGAAAACTTAAGTACTTTTGTACACAACAATTCGATATTAATCCTAAATGGCAAGCTCTAATACACTGGTAACATTGCTTCAAATTTCAGTAAATCCGTAGAACATATATATATTATGTTGCCATATATAATAATAAACGATAATACAACGCAATAATATCCTTTATGTTGAATAAATTAACACATTTTGAATAATATCATTGATTTGGTGTCGCCACATGGATTCTACAAATATATTTATACAGAACAATATTTTTTATATATTTTATATAAAACCACAAATCATTAAATTGTGACAACGCAACTTACAAAAGAAATTTGCTAGAATATTCGCGTAAATTAGTATCAATATTACATTTCCAAAATAGAAATTCATTTATAAATGACGGAAAATAAAAATTGTTGCATCAAACAATAAAAATAATATTCCGAAAAATATAGTGTATAAATATACCATAGCTATCATACAATTTATCATTCTTGAGAGTCTACACTTAAAATACATTTAAATAAAGTATTTTTATAGTACAAATCAATTTCATAATAAATAATGTAATAAAGATCAAGAGTATGCGAGCAAAGGCTTCTATATCTACAGAGAGACCTGCTCTGCAGTCGAAATTGATCCTTATATTCATATAATCAAAGCGTAACTTTACAATGACAGAATTCAATACCTTAATTTCAGCACTTCTCTGCGTTAACCTTGATTATACCAATCTCAGACCCCTAAAGGGCACAAAGGGGCCGAAGATTCACACGTTAGTACACACATAGGTTATAACTGTATTTTGAATGACTGAGAAATATGGTTATTTTGGTATCAACAGGAAGATCTGATCTAGAAATAAAATCATTTGCTCACACACTCAGACTGGAAGAATTATTAGCTTATAGATACGGAGACTCGAATCCGAAACGAATTTCTAACTCATACAACTTAGTACTCGCAATAGTCAATATCGATAATAAACTTCAATAAATCAGTACCGAAAGTATCGATTCCACTCGGAATTTTACTCAACCGTGCACCTAATCTAATCAAAATGAAATCGTATAAAATTCGAATCGATTCGCAAATCGATTTTATCGAGAACGAGTCCCCATACCGTCGAAATAACTTAGCAATTCAAAATCGTGCCTTATCCCGTAGATTCCAAAGTCCAATATCCTAGCACAATGCCGAGTCCTCAATCCGCGAAACAAGAGTCACAGTAAGTTAAGTGTACGCGAATTTGATCCTTACAAGCTAACAGCTTAGTATACAAACGGGTCGTATAGGTAATCGACGATAAAGGCTAGAATCGTGTAAAGCTATTGGGAACGCTAAGCGGGAAGCGAGTACACAACCACTAACACAGCACCTCGTGCTGTGGGATGCGCTGAAACAAAAAAAAAATCAAAATCATATTTTAGTTCGTTTTGGTGCCCCAGGCACACTTATCAACGTATTTTTTTTAATCTACCACCATTTCGACAAGGTGCTTTGTCATGGAGGAGAAGAAATGGCGAAAGAAACTCCTCAGCACATCTTTTAAACAAACTTAACATTACATTACATTACAAATAAAATTACACTTGACAAAATATTCCCTGAATGGAACCGGTTGCAGATCTGATCAACTCCATGCGTTTTTATCATTAATATAATCATCGACCCTATAGTAGCCATTGCCAACAAGTTGAGCTTTTATTCGTTTTTTGAATGAGTCTAAAGGCAACCTACATACCTACATTATGATGTATAGGGTTCGAATATTTCACTAAAATAGTTTAGGAAGAAATACAGCTAACAAAGCCCATTGTCCTCGCATCTACGAAGTAGTTAGCAATAACAAAAATATTCAGCCATTGTATTCACGTCGGAAACATCACGAAATAGGTGAAGTATTCACAAGCGCAGTTATTATTAACGTTACGAAATAGCGAGACTAGCAATATTGAGAGGTACAAAGGAACGACTAGTTAAGTACGAATTGGAAACGCTTTAAAAGGGTTCTGTCCTGTTTATTCATTTTTAACCTCCAACGTAGAAGAAAAGGTATAAGTTTCAGGTGTATGTATATGTAAAAAGTACTTGTATGTGGCATCGTAGATTCTAAAGTTTCTAAACAATAGATTGATTTTGATTACCCATTACGCATGTTTCATAAATCATGAAAAAAAAACGTAACTATTCAAATCAATTGTAATTTTAAGTACTGTGCTATTATTAAATAGTAGCGAGATATTTCTTTAATTTAATTCCAAGCTTTATTCACAAGGAAGTTTCTATTTTTATTGTTTATCAGCATTACGTCATCTGGGAGTTTCGTGTGCTAAATTGAATTTCTTTCTTCAATTTGTCGTATCTGGATGCGTTTTAAGTTCATTTTTTTTTGCCGTAGCCACCATTCAACAGTGAGTATTAAGACCATAGCAAGATGGTTTCAGCTACTCAGGCACACTATTTGGAAGGATATTATCAACCGATACAAGGAACCCTAATAAACAGTTAGTGGACCGGCGGAAATCAGTACATTCGTATTCAAATGATTATTGTGTGGCCTGCGATTACATTTATTGCGTTTATTTTGGCTGTTACAGCATCGTATGTTGTTGGTTCGCATGGAAACCCTCGCATAATGGTTTCATTTACTATATCAAGACAGTGCCGTCTTCTGACAAGGACTTTACTTAGAAGTTAGCTTAAATATCACCCTTTATAATGTACATTTACGAAGTACTAAGTTCTCGTCAGTTTTATGTAATAACTAGATACACGTTAGTATAAAAAACACACTCAATATTTATAAAACGAACTAAAATATTCATAACACATTAAACTCATGTAAAATTTTAGTATCAATTTACAAAGGCAGAATTCACGTGGTTCTTATTTCTTCCAATTCTCTGTAAATATTTAGTTTGTTCGTTTGTTAGTATGTTTGTTTGGTTCAAATCTTCCAAGCTGAATTAGTCTTATCTAATTTAGTTGGATATTTTTTCACACTATATTTTAGTTCTGATGACAATGAAATTTTATATCAAGTATGACCTGATACAACAATTAGGGTTGGCTTCAGGAGGCAACTTCGCAATGGTTCATAGCAGTTACATTTTTCTCTGTAATATAAACCATGTTTTTGGTTATTTTTTACAGTTTTTCGGTAGGGTTTTAAATATAAATAACATGAATCGTATGCTCATACAAAACCTAGTAAGTACCAATCAATTACTGTATGTAGAATACTGCTCATAAAGTTATATAATTATTTAGATATCAAAGGTCAAAAAATTAGTTCAATAAAATAATCACAAATGATATTCCGTATAATATAATGTGACTAAAAAGTTTCGAACACCTCAAATATGAACACTAGCATATTTCATTACCGTCCGTACCGCCGTTGGTCCGATAAATGCAATCAAATTCAAACCTTATTGAACATGAATTTTCTAGTAGGCTAGAACGAGTTTGGCGTAAAGATCAAAATAACTTTTCACTCGCAATACGTTAGATGTGGCAGAGCATCAATTTATGAAGATGCATCGTTTGGAGCTGGTATACAAATTGTTTATATTAAATGATAAGAAAATATACAGCGTTATTTATTAACATTACATTGTTATTTTTAATACTTTTGTTAGAAATAACTACAAAATATGGAATAAATGATACGAAGATGATATGGATGATATAAAAGACGATTAAAAACAGGGGCCTAATCCAATTATTTTTTGGGTCTCACGCCTATTAATCGTTTGACAGTCATTGTGACGACATTATAAAAATAACTACGTTAAAAACAACCGACTTCAAAACTGAAAAGTAAAAAATAATAAAGGTTTATATTAATTATAT
>DWKA01000698.1:0-15038 GCA_018249155.1 Panoquina ocola ocola
TTTATTGAGGACCGATGACAATACACTAATTTGATAAAATTAAGCGTGTTTTTTTAGTTTTTTTTAACTATTTAATTTATTAAATTGTTTATGCTACGTATATACATTGTCTGATTGTTAATATTTTTCAAGATTCAAATAAAGTTTTCAAACTATGAAAATTTTGAAAACACAAGACTAAGCTGGAAGTAACCCTTTATTATTTTCTTATTTTATTTAGAAATTCGTTAAAAACTCACGGAAACTGTAATATTGTGGTTATTTCGAAGGTAACAAACGAAATGTACTGCATTTACTTTATCTCTACGGATACCAAATTGTTATGCATTTGGCATTTGTATCCAACAGTACATAGATATGTCAGCGATATCAATAAATAATACTATAATATAATACACATTTCATACTTATATACTTTATTTCGTAAGTGCATAATAATATAGGGGGATGAAAATGAAACGAGCCTTAAAGATTTATTATTGGACTAATATTTAGTAAAATACCATATTATAATAATAAAATTCATATAAAAATCCAAGTATTTCAGTTAAATAATACCTACTTACTTCAAAAGGGCCGCGTGGATTGTTAACGAAATAATTTAGAAAAATTAACGAAACAGATGTCAGCTATTCAGAATTCCAAATTCAAATTTTCAAATTTCTTTTTAAATCGTTTTTTTTTCACAATGATCACCATAACCACACCGCCCCAATAAAGTTTTATAACTCTAGGTAATACTATCAAGTAACAAAAAAATAAAGTTCACTCTTATAAATAATAAATAGTAAAATAAAACAAAAAAAAAACAATCCTACATAGTTTACGTTATACCGATTTAGTTTTCAATAAATATAGATATATAAAAATTTTATTCGTATAGAAAATAAATGAAAACCAAACGTTACCAGTAAAGCTCCGATTCGAAATTTGAATCTACAGTTATTTAATACATCTATCGACAAAAGTTTTTTTTTACAATTTTCCTTCGCTATTTAAATTTAAACTTTATATATTATATATTTCATTTCAAATATACTTAACAAACACAGGTGATTTAAATAACTTGAATAGCTTTCTTCGTGTACCAAGTTATACAAAATAAAAAAAAAACATCTATCCATAATTAATTAACCAATTAATAAGCATCTGTCGAGAAGTTAATGTTAGATAGTAACTATCTCAGTCACCAACTTTTCGGCAGAATAATAAATACGAAGGGTTAATAAATGTGAACAAAATCAGTGAATCTATTCAAGGTTATTCAAATCACCCGCTATTTTTAGGGCCAATGTGTGCTAAAACTGTCAAAAAGCTTATTTTACTATACGCGTGTTATAATTATCTTTACTGAAATAGTTAAATACTGAAAAAAACCACTAAAGTAACAGTTAAAAATCATCTACACTATGGTGATCAACCGTAAACACTAGAATCGATTAAATTATCAAAATAAAATAAAAAGTTATACAAAAATGGTAAAAAATAAATAAATAGGAATAAATTCAAAAATACATCAAAACAAGCAGGAATCGTATACTACATCTAAATAAAGGTTATACAAAAAAAACCGAAGTTTTAATTCGAAGAACAAAATTACCTTGGGAGAGCATTCAATTTATTGATCAAGATTTTGAAATTGAACAAAACTTTTAACCGCCGAATGAAGGTCGGTGAGTAAGATATTGAAAACATCCTTTCTTACTTTCAATTTAAATAACTTTTTTCTCTGGTCTTCACTTCGCTTGTTTAATAGCATTTTAAACTATTTGAGAAGTCTTGACATCGCAGGAAAATACAACAATCTAGATATTTTATCCATGATGGTCCCTTGAAGCCTCCTGTCGTCTCATATTCAACACTAAAGTAATTGACCACGGCGCTTTTAAATGCAAATTTTGTACATCAAATTAAAAACCTCTCGGTGAGCCACATTTTCTCCAATTAAAATAGGAATTACACGGTCTCCCGCATGTCTTTTTGGTACCGCCATCTTTGGACGTTCTTTGGTCATCGGTCAGCCGGAGAAAATGCAGCCAAAAAAAACTTACAAAAATAGGTACTGTGACAACACACTTAGAAAAAAAATTGTGTCATTTATTCAAAATGTTTTGTGAATGTTTCCATCTATTCAGCCCCAAGTATTTAATTAAAAAAAGAAACAAGGAAGGACGGCAGTGATAAATAAAAATGTAAAATTTGGTAACTTACAAAAAACCGTACAAGACTGAATAGAATATTTGGTCAAATGGCGCCAAAATTGACGTTAAAAAAAACTATATGACGTAAAAAAAGAGCCATCCACTGAATCCCAGAAAGCCATCTACAGACAAAACGCATGAAAGTTTCAAATTCATTTTAATATCTTCACAATAGTCTAAATTAATTCATTGCACTTGAAAAAACAAGAGGGGGGCGATTTGAAAACTAAAAGACGCTGCAAAACAGAGAGCGTATTGCCACAATCGAGAGAGACAACAGTGCATCTCTCTCAGTCTAACATTTTAAAGTGATACAAAGCAGTAATTCTTCTAAAGACAAGTACGTTCTCCGTAATATTAACGTCTTTTAGATAAAAGCATAGGTCCAGAAATACAATGAAATCTACAAAAATCATCCTTCACAAATCGCACAGATAATGAAACGGCACAGGATAAAAAACATCGAACCAACAAGTCTTGCACGCTAGCGCCACTCGCCACAGGCTCAAAATACAGCGACAAACTAAGTTGTAACAATTTCACTTCTATTACTTATTACATAATGCACAAATTATAACAAGAATCTTTGTATTTGCGGCAATCAAACCTTTTTTATCGTAATGTGTTAATTTCCTGCAGTATTTTACTTATGACCGTGTGGATAGAGATCAAAATGGTTCAATTTTATAGACTTGTCGCTATATTTCAAACTGTGTTGTCAAGGACAGAATGCAGTAAACATGTACACAGCCTAGCGTACAACACTGACATGAAATTCCGTAGCAAAACATCAAAAACCGATACAATATTTCAGCTTAATTAGCTAAGCGTGGATCGAAACGTCATTTGTCGCAGTTTTATTAAAAAAATATAACATCTTCGTCAACAACAAATTACTTTGCACTTTCACTAACGTCAACGTACTAATCCAGAGTTGCCATGTAAAATGAACAAAACAAAAAGCTACCATTGTGGTAGATTTTACAGGGTTCCACCTTTAAAGCTATTTTCCTATATATATTCATAATAAAACTGTACAAACAACGAGAAGCGACCCAAACGCATTAATCTTCAACAAAATTGATTGTAGATATAATATAACAGGTCACTGAAATAACACTATAAAAATATATAAATCTAATTTCAAATTATACTCAAGGCCGACTCCTGTTTGTGATTAATTCCACGGTACAGTGGCAATCGAGTTGGGCTTTTGATCATTCGTAAAACTGACCGTGTTACAATTTTACATTAAAATTATTGCATTGTCATCTCGTCTTAAGTATTTGCAGTCCAAATGATCAAAAACACCCAACACATGCCGGTTACTACAAAATCAACGCTATCAAACATTTAGACAACATATTTACAAATCGAATTCAGCCGCTAAAATCGCTTAAAACGAAAGATTTTTTTAACTATGTATAAAAACGTTTAGATAATAATTTCCACTAGACACAAAAATACATAGGACACACCTATAGTTTGCCAATAACAATTATATAGGAAAGACACGTTTTTTTTTTCGAATAAAAAAAGGAGTCGGTTTCCATTGAAAAATTCATTAAAAAAATATTTTCTTATGCACCATCCGGTCTGTAAACGCACTTCGGAGAGAACACCCGAACAAGACAACTGACATATTAGTTATTATATATATATAATATATATGGATATATACGTATATATATTTAATAATAGAAGAATACCCGATGCAAACAGTGCAAGAAGTACGAACATAATATATTGTCTAGCAACGTTACAAGGTATTTTCAGTGTCTTGTGACATCTCTCAATTGGACTATCGATTTCGATTCGCCAATCAATCGGATTAAATTTCAACTTCACGCTGTGACAATCGTATTTCCTTTGAATGTTGGTGAACGATTGATTTGTAACGAGACAGAGAAGTCATTCAGATACGTCACAAGACACCCAATTAATTAGGTACTATTCTCATTATTTCATACTCAACTAGGTTAGGTATTGATGAATTGCGCTACTTTTCGCTATCTTTTATTATTTATTAATATTATTAATAATGTAATAATTTCACTAAAAGTACCTAGGTACGAGAATTTACAAGCCTGACCGCTCCAGGCGAATGCTAAGATAAAAAATTTACTATAGTCGGTCCGCTGCCGACGAGTTGATAAAAAACCTTTTTTTTGCGGATTTTTTTCATCAACTTTTTACTAAGAAACAACGTACCGTTCCCACTATGTACATGCAAGTGATAAAGTGCGAAAAAAACTCACCCAGGACGACACGAGGGGACAAACATCGAGGTCTCAACAACAACAATATATTATTACTCCTCTATACCTTCATCGTCGTCAAAGTTAAGCTACTTTATTTATTTATTTATCATCAAAAAGTACAAATTTCACTTCAAAAACGATGTATATATAAGAAAAACCACCGCGATGCCCCCCGTACTATGTGAATCTCACGTGATATGCCAAATGACAAAATTACTATCTAAAATGAAAATATACAATATCGGATAGCGTTCGACGGCTACCATCAATATATAAAACAGACAACGTACGATCAACAAGAACAAATCGCCGAATGCGCGGCCGAAAACAAGGTACCGGGCAAAAACAACTACAAACTAACAAACTAAAACGTTCAAACAACTCACCACGACAAACTGAAACACGCCTCGCGCACAACTAAAAAGCATTACGAAACAACTGAAAAAACTAAACGGCACCTACAAATCCAAAGGCCTGGTAGAAATTAAACTGCAATCGAAAACAGCGCGAGACGACACAAGGCACAAAACAAGCAATCATCTAAAAGTACAGGCGATACTTCGTAAATAAAATCTACCTCAAGCTCTCTTGCATGTTCCAGAGCTGGAAGTATCGCAAAAAATAAAGGAGAAATCGAAACATCTTCCCCACACACACTCGCACCGGCACGAATCCGTTCCGCGACGCAGAACCAAGCCATCCCAACTAAACTCTATTCTCTCGGTATATCGCAAAACCAACCCGCACGCAACAGACTGCATATCCCAAACACCTCGGCATTTAATTATAATACTAACACCAATTTGTTTATTTTTTTAAAAAACACTACTCAAGGCGCAGGCCTTGGATACCCCAAGGCTCTGCTACAAGACAATGTTCACACATCGCCTCAACCTCATGACATCTATGCTGCGCGTAAAGTAAAAAATCACGTCCGAATTTCACATTAATCGATTTTTTATAAAAATACAAAAATACAAAATGGGACAGTGCGACCATACACCCATACACGCGTCCTGCCTTGTCCTCTGCAACTAGGAGAGTAGGGGGCACTCACAATTTTCTCCAAAAAACATTTTGAGCAATCTCATACAAAAGAACCACCAAATGGACAATGCGTTGGGAGTGGGACATGTAAAAAAAAAAAATCAAGTAAAAAAAAATAAAAAGTCGTTCACAAACAATTAATGACAGCTGCGATCCGTGGTCTTTCTTATCGATGGTGGATTAAAAACGCCACGAAAACGTACTCACAAGGAAAACATTTAAAACAACAACAGTGAATAAAAAAAAAAGAAAAAAAAAGAAAATCCAAGTGCTGTGAGAGGGTGAAAAATAGTGTTGGGGGTGCGTAACGTGACTGAAAAATATATTCTAAAATATCTAACTCTTAAAGGAAATCACGATTTCGCATATCATTAGCTACACTGAAACTATTATCAATAATAATTTCATTATTACCTAAAGTTTTACGCACCGACCGGAGCGCAAAACTCACGCGTCTCTTGCGCCCGACTCAAGTTACACTACACTAAGAAAATATATATCATTCAATAATTCTAAATAATTTTTCATGTCACTGAAACATCGTCAATTACTATTAGAAACGAGACGCACCGGGTACAAGTTTAAAAACGCGACAGTACAATGGCAAACATTTTTTTTACTAAAACGCACTACTAAATACGAATTGAATCTACTTAACGATATTTAAAAATCGAAATCGATCACTTCAACCTACTACATACTGTGTGTAGACATTTAATTGTGGTGTTGCCACACTAACAACGAAAATATATTAGGAATTCGAAGTACTAGGAATAAAAAACATTCGCGGGAATGGACAACAAACGTTTACCTTTCGAATGATACAGAGATTTTGTTATCGCAATCGTCAGACCAAAACGCGTGTCAAATGCTGAATTAAAAAAAATCAAGTTTTTAATTTTAACGGTAATATTAACGGTAATTTTAACGGTATTTTGGGCTAGGGCAACGTCTAACAAAAACAAGACTATATTCAGCATTACCTATCCGACACTGTGCATATTTCCACACAATGTCAGCGTAAATAATGCCAGTATAGTCAGACAAGCCCAAAAATAGATCGACTGCTTCGTATAGTCCTCAGCCCGTTACTTGACAAGACGTAAAAGAGACAGATGCGCAGAAGTCGTTTTTTAGATTTCATGTATGTGTTTTAAGAAAAAAACGTCTTCCGCGCATCTGTCTCTTTCTACGTCTTTCCATCTTACGTGCCTTGGACTATACTGTTAATTTCACTGCCCTGAAAACATCTATCAGACGGTAATCGAATACAACAAACACTGGAATACATTCACAGGTGTAGCGAAAAGGCGGACTGGAAAAACAACTCAACAAATCGGACCGCATTCAAACCAAACGCTAGCGGGAGCGGGTAACACCGACTAACGGCGCCAAGGCACATTCGCCTCACACTCAATTTAGATAGAATAATCACGACACAGAAAAATACATCGAAACCATGAAAAAAATCATCAAAAAATTCGCGCAAGTCTTTTGTCTACAGTCTATTCATCCGTGGTCGGTCGGGGATACGACGTCTGTGTCCGAATTACCTTACATTAAGTACATACCAACAAGCCTTGAACCTCCTCACACCTCAACAGCTGCGTCCGGACTGACCGAGCAGCCGCGCGAGGCCTGCCGCGCGAAGCAAGTGCTCGGCCAGTAAGGACGTGCCTCGGCCGAGGAACACGCACATGCCGTTTCAAAACAATTGAAGGTAACTGTCCCGCGGCAAACGTTTGAGGCTGCCGCGCGAGGCTGCTCGGCCAGTCCGGACGCAGCTAACGCCGAACGTTCGTATATATGCTCACTACACAGCGTCATTACAAGGTCGAGTAAGGTCCAATTTCATACTATTCGGGTGAGACGATGCCAATTCAAACCATCCGGACTGAAGATACTTCAATCCCGATAAGGTTAGAAACAAACTGAGCCTATGCACGCCACGCATACGATGCATGGTGACGTATGATTGCGTGTCACGCCCTTGAATTTATACAAAAACATGTGGCGTACAAACACACACAACTACAACATCATTGCGTAACATGAGCATGTATCTAAGCCACATATTTTCAAACAAATTCAAGTGCGTCACACGCAACCAGACGTCACGCATCGTATACATAGCACACTTGAGCCCAGTGTGTTTCAAGCCTAAGATGGAGTCTCCCACAAATCAATTCGCGCCACACAAAAACCCAAACGCATTCGAGAAGGCTCCGGACCCCTAAAAACACTAGCTACAAACCGGTAAATATACTTCTATAATCACTATACTACCACTTATTGCACTACCCCGGCGATACAGAAAAAATACTCTTTAAAAACACGTACATTTAAATACTAAATAAGAGGTTTCCATTCAAACGATAACTACAGCCGAATCGGTAACAACTTTGTACTAAACGACTCTCCGCTAGTCCGAGGGATACTACGCATTAGGAACAAAACCAACGAAGTCCTTGTCGTTGACAAAACAACTCATAGAGACCGAACTGTGTATCGACAGATAGTTTTAATATTTTTTTCTAAACATCAGCAAAATGAAAAAAATAAAAAAACGACTGAAAAAGTTAGCATGGAAACAGATTTGTAACAATTCAAGTTGAGAATACAAGCAATTTAATTTTACGGGTTTAATAATAATTAAGAAAAAAATACTAATTTGAATAGAACTATCTGTCGATAAAAAGTCTCTAAACAAACCGCGAGTAGTCGCACACACGATATCGACACCGGTTATCCGTCAAGCATAACCGGTTATCAATCAACCGTAACCGGTTACAACGTTATAAACGTAACAAAAAAAACAAAACGGAACGTGGCTCGAGACGTACGCATTCAATATGAAAACAATTTATAGAAAAACGTGGGGTAAAGGGGAACACTAGGAAATTCAATCTAGCTACGCAGGTACAATATCTTGAGAAATATGACATTCCACTTAACTTTTACAATGCCGGCGAAGAGTGGAATCCAAATCGTCTTCTTTATGGTACAAAAAAAAGCAATCCGTCAAACAATTCGGCACAGATTCGCTGTCAAAGCGGTAACGGTATTTAGCCAATTTCAATTCCACTCTCCATCGGCGGGGCTTACACAATAACATCTTACAACTGATCGGGACGCGCGCACGACAAAACCCATCGACAAAATTCATCGACAATTATCGACAGCCTTGTCGACGCGCGGCCACACTACATCGAAATATATAGCTTATCCAGAAACGACAAACTGACAACTAGCTAACTTTTTTTTTTTCGTATCGTTATTAATTTTATTTACTCGGATACAAGTTTCGCTTAAATCGAAATCAGCCCGCCCAAATTCACCACTACGAAACCCTACCATTTAGTAGAAATCTACGTATAGAAAATGGCAACACTAAACGACAAACGTCATCGTGGCGGCAAATTCGGACGTTACAACGCATTGTACTTGAGTTCTATAATATTTCGCTTATTATATTAATAAACTTTAAGAGTTAAATGTCGCGATAGAATCCCATTTTATCTATGAAACGATTCGGGTGTAAAGAAAGTCCAGTTGTAATAATACAGGCTATAGATCCGTAAACGTCATAAACGTCACAACACACGCACACACGCAAAGGTACTAAAAGCCGTGAGTTTTTTTTTTATTAAAAACTAGTTATTTTAAAGTGGAGTTTTTAAGATTTGCAGGGAGACTGCCCTAGTGTGTGTGTTAGCAACTAAACCGGCCCACATGGGTAAAACGTGGTAAAGAGTTCGTAAAACGATCCTATATAAACGGTTTTGAAACCACTAATATTCTTGGAATAATCTACGTTCACGCTTCGTTTTTTTTCTTTCCGGCCAGACCCTCCAGTGTTGCCAGCAACGCAGCGGTTCCCGTAAAGTAGAATATCAACGCGTGTTGCCAATCGTAGCATTACAATAATATTAAATTTTCTAACAAGGTATTAATTACTATAAAAACAAAAAAGTGAAACTTTATAAAATATTTCATTTCAACAATCGTTAATATTCGACTTTACCGTTTTGAAAGTGCACCTGTTTCATTATTCACTATTTAAATCCAAATTTAAATTTGTACTAAAAAAATTGAGATTACATTTATAACTAATCAAAAATGTATCTAAAAAAAACAAACATTTGCAACGCGTCAAAAAAAAACTTACAACACCGACCACTAGATGGCGTTGATCACCCCACCACTAACGCCATCTCGAATCGGTTTCCGGCAACCTACCACAAAACAGATGCACCTTCACCAAACCGCTGTACACTGTACCGGAGCCCCGCTGTGTGGGGGGCGAAGGCCGAGCTAGCACCAGCGGAAGGGCACGGCGCGCGGGCGGTCGGCCCCCTCCTTGACGAGCGGCTTGTGGAACTCGCGGCCGGGGCGCGAGTGGATCGTCGCCCAGCAGTGCTCGCAGTAATACTGTTGGGACAACGTGACGTCTTATTAATGGTTCGCTGAGAGTAAAAGGTGACACACGGAAACAAGTTGGCATTAGGCCCAATGCCCACAGAATAAGGCGCGGCGAAGATACGGCGCAGATACGGCAAGTTCCATACTAACTGACGTGACTCACGTCAGTGACTCACGTCTGATAGTATGGAACTTCGCCACGCGTTATTTTGTTTGCGTTGGGCCTTAGTGCTGATCCCATTGAACAAAATCTTGTTAATGGCTTTTCAATATTCCTAAAAATTTTTGCTAAGCTACTGTGGAGATCGCTAAGCGGAGACTTTAGTCCGTCAGTGTACAACAAATCATCAGTCGTAGGTACCCACGGAAATCATAAACCATAGCAAGAATGACAATGTGACAACAGCAGCGCGGTGACATGACGTCACTCGCGCGTTGTGTACAGCAGCGGGCGCGGTGTTTGCGCGAGCACGTGCGTGTGTGTGCGGCGTGTAGCGAGGTGACGTGCGCAGTTGAGTGCGTCATCATTATATACCTTCTCTGATGTGTACGGTCGTACCTGCAGGCAAGTGACGTTGGCGCAGAAGAACGGCGCGAACTTGGAGCCGCACCGCGCGCCCGCGCACTCGTCGCACATCTGGTCGTCGAGAACGTACGGCTTCACCTGCAACGCGCACACCGCAGATTGATTGCACAGAGTAATGACGAGTAGCACAGAGTCATGACGAGTTACACAGAGTCATGACGAGTTACATAGAGCATACAGTAATGATTAGCTACACAGAGTAAAGAGAGAGTAATGACCAACTACACAGAGTAATGACGAGCTATACAGAACAAGGACTTTATTTATATGGACTGTGCACGGAGAGCAAATATACGGACCGATTTAGACAGCTGTCGAGGTATGCGCCTCTTTCTAACAGTCTGGCAACTAAGCGTGCTAGAAAAGGAAGCAATCCTGCATGTTCTTGTTTCACGTGGAACGTTTTTTGAACCTGCTCGCCATAAAATGGTTTTGAACCTTACAGCGACGGTTAAGAATTCAATTTCGAACGTATACATTTCTTCCCTGCGCATTCCATTATTACAACTTCCTTGATACATAGCAATGACGAGTAATGATGATTTACAATGAGTAATAATGAGTCACACAGAGTAATAAACGTGACACAGTGATTGCTCGATGTGCTTGAGTCCATGAACTGTTTCGGCTCGAAGGACCAAGGTCCCGGCTCGAAGGACCAAGTACCCACCTCAACCCTCTTGTCGATGTCGCCGTGCTGCAGCTGCACGAAGCGCGCCGATATCGCCGCGATGTACGACTGCTGGTTAGAGAACGCCACTCTGCCCGCGCCCTGGTAAAGGGATAATCACGTCTTACACGTTCGCAGCGAGAACGTATTTTCTATGTTTTCCTTTGACTGCGATACGGGGCGTTTTAAACCCTTTCCTAAACTTGACATTAGTGCGGTACGGGGTCTATTAAACCCCGTCGCCCATACGAAACCAAAATCCTCCGCGCGACAGGGAATTCTGTGTTTACCCTTGCCGCACACGCAAGCGTGACATAAACGGGGTGTTTTAGGCCCCGTTCCGCTGTGAACGTGTTAAAGAGTCTCCCAACACTTTGTGCTACTCTGGTGCCAGTAATATTGTGCACGACAGATATTGAAAGAGGACTCGCTAATGTGCAGGTTTCCTCGCGATGTTTGATCACCGAAGCAAGTGATAATTAACTTGTAATACGCTCATAACTCTTAGAATTGGATACTTGGGACACTTGAAACGGATGCATTGATTGCTACGTTATAGGCTTATGGTAGGGTAATGTGCCTGACCTATCTCCAGATCAGTGTACTCTAGTTAAGGAACCAACTTATCAGGTATCATTGCTTGACTTATCCAGAAGCAGCCTTATCTAAAGCCTTACCTTGGGATACTTGAGTTCGGGGTCGGTGTCGATGCCCGCGTAGCACACGCCGCCGTACAGCCGGTCCATGATCATAGCCAGCTCCACTGGAAGACACAAGGCATTCGTATGAACCAGGACTTACAATGGTGCATGATAATCTCTAAATCTTCTACGATTCTCGTGTGATTTTTAAACTTAATCACGAAATAATATTCACGCGTAAGTGAATAAATAAAAACAAAATAGCTTATTTATAGAGATTAGTAACAAATATGCAGTTGCATTACTTAGTTGTTACGATTGGTTCATCTTGCATCCAAAGTTACTTCGGTATTTTCACACTAAACAAATTCTGACCCCTTATTCAATTGCTCACATATCTCACAGCCTTATCCTAAACACTTAAACCAACCGTAACAAGAACCTCACCAACCAAGTCCGAAAGTCATCCCCACCCATTTCCCCCACCACTGACACACACAAAATTAAACAGGTCAAAACAGGTGTCACACTCACAAGCCTTCAACGGACGCGGCACGCCACCCACAAACACCGTCTTGCGCGGATCCAGCGGCATGCTCGCGTCCAGGACAAAGTCCGCATCAGCCAACCTCCAGGGTCGGATCTGTACCGGCTTGTCCCTGATGGTCGGCGACGAGACGCAGAGGTACAGCTTGTCGTCGTCCGTGATGCACGCCTCCATCAGAGCCGCTACCGAGCTCTCATCCTGTCAAGGAATGGTGCTGTCGTTAATGGGATGATGGCGTCAGGCTAAAAGTTGGATTGCGCAGACCAAATTTTCTACAATGGCTGCATAGGCCGATCGCAAGATGAAGAGAACAGTAGGTATAGGCATGGGCAAGCAACTTGGAAAGACGTGAAAAAGAGACAGATGCATGAAGTAGTTTTTTTTTAAAACCCATTCATAAAGTCTAAAAAAAGACTTCTGTGCGCATCTCTCTCTTTCATATTCTCGCTCATGCCCCTGACTATCACCCTCTATGTTTGTTTGTGTGTATCTCACCTGAAACAGCAGAAACGCGTATCCCTTGGGCGGGAAGTAACTCTTGCTCTCAGCCTTGTGCGGCCAGTCCACCACCAGCGGCCCGAACCGTCGAAACGATGACGTGATTTCATCTGGAAGCCATCATCACGACACGTCAATATTGCACTGGAAAATCACCTCAAGATCATGAGCAAGGAACTTGGTGAGAATCTAAAAGAGACAGTTAGATGCGCAAAACAAAAAGCAGAGTAAAACGACTTCTGCGCATCTAATGTCTCCTTCTACGTCTTGCCAAGTTCCTTGCCCATGACTGTACCATTGAATTTAGAGCTACAACGCAATGCTTCTCTGACATCACAGCTGATTTATTCTTCACCAGTATGACAGCAGTTTTGAGCTACTAAAATTTGCCATTGGAAAATTATTTTAAATACAAACTAGTTTACATCTATATCGCAACGCTACGCTACTCTGACGTCACAGCTGATTTGTCTTTCATTTATAGCCGTCACCAAACTTTGAAGACAACCTATTAAACTTTTGATTGAAAATAAAGTCGATAACATGCCATAATGGCAAGTGGCTGTCAAACCTATTCGTTATCGGCTGCTATAAGTCGTTAAACCACATCGTAAATCCTTGGGACAGATAAAGAACTTGTGACATTTGTGGTGGACAAAGTATCATGGCATCACATCAAAACTTTCTAAATTGACTAGTTTTCGTTGTAACTTTGTTAGATGTGAATCATCATTACAACCTATAAATAATTAAATCATCATTCAATACAACCCATATCTGTCCCACTGCTGGGCTCGGGTCTCCCCTCACTATGTGAGGGGTACAGGCCATAGTCCACCACGCTGGCCAAGTGCGGATTGGCAGACTTCACACACCTTTGATAACATTATGGAGAACTCTCAGGTGTGGAGATTTCCTCATGATGTTTGACCACCGAAGCGAGTGATAATTAATTTGTAATACACACAACTTAGCAAATTAGTGGTGCGTGCGAGCTTTGAACGCAGGACCTCGCGTTCGAGAGACCAACGTTCAAACCACTAGGCTATCACTGCGTATTACGCTATATCGCGCGTGCAGACGGCGTTCACCGATACACAAGCCGTCATCACCTCGATATTCTAAGTTTGCTAGCTTTGAGATATGAGTACCCCCCTCCCCTCCCCTACCAGGGTACTTACCCTCATCAATATCAGGCGGTAGGCCACCAACAAACACCTTCCGGCTGTACCGCTCGCCGTGCTCCGAGCCCGCGGATATCGGCGACGACCGCGCCGGAGACCCGAGCGCGCTGACGCACATCGACAGCCCTGCGGAGTAACCGCCCCCTGCTTATTGTTAGCTGATTGTCTTGCAAACGTTTGTGGGTATGGTAAGAGTAATACTAAAAACATTTGGCCCACTGTTTGGCGTGGTAAAAATGATAGCAAAAAGATTTGGCCAACTGTTTGCCATAGCAAATAAGGTAGCAAGAAGATTTGTCCAACAGTTTGGCATGGCAAACATGATAGCAAAGAGATTTCGCCAACTGTTTGCCATGGCAAAGAAGGTAGCAAGAAGATTTGGCCAACTGTTTGTCATGGCAAATAAGGTAGCAAGAAGATTTGTCCAACAGTTTGGCATGGCAACAATGATACCAAGAAGATTTGGCCAACAGTTCGGCATGGCAAACACGATAGCAACAAGATTTGACCAAGTGTTTGCCATGGCAAATAAGGTAGCAAGAGGATTTGTCCAACAGTTTGGCATGGCAAACATGATACCAAGAAGATTTGGCCAAAAGTTTGGCATGGCAAACATGATAGCAACAAGATTTGGCCGACAGTTTGGCTTGGGAAAATTCTTCGATCAACAGCGCCGCGGCAGACAGCGGGCCAGCGCCACAACACCGTCTTGACACATTGCAGTGAGCCGCTAATGTGAGCTGCTATTGTTGTTATGGGAAAAAGCACTTTATTTTTTGTGCCTACGGTTGGTTTTACACTACATGTTTATTTGATTTACAAGTCTTTTCTTAGTTGAGAAATGATGTCTATTTTACACGCTTTTTATTAGCTTCACCTGTATGTTTTTACATATTTGGCATGTGGCGCGATTTTGACCCACTTTAAACGGCCAGATTTCGTTCAAACTTTGTACATTTATTGAGGACCGATGACAATACA
>DWKA01000699.1:0-15019 GCA_018249155.1 Panoquina ocola ocola
TGAAAAATTCTTTCAGTGTTAGATAGTCCATTTATCGAGGAAGGCTATAGGCTATATAACATCACGCTAAGATGAATGGGAGATTTTTTTCATGCTAAGATGAAAGCGAGGGCGGGACACTAGAACATATATGATATAATCTTATAATCAAACGAGTTTTCCTCGCGTTAAGAGTATTATTGTCCTATCTTCAATTTTAATTCGATCAGTTCAAAATTTACAAAGTCCGTACAAACTTTCATCCAGGCTTTACTTTGATAGATCAGTGAGTCAGACACCTTTACGTTTTATATATTAAGATGGAAGATAAATTTATTAACCTCATTCGATTTAAAAAATATTTAACCAGTAGAAAGCTGTTATAAATTACGTTTAATACTGATCACACATCTGGGAAATGATTGCAACGAATTAAGTTATCTAATTTGTTGTCCCTAACTGAAGAAATTAAGTTCGTACACACGTTCATAAATAAAATCATAACCGATTTTACGTTTGAAAATTTTAATTTCAATTTTATTGTTTCTTTATTTCTGCGCTCACCTATTCCTTCACTAAAATAATACTCTCCTTATGAATTCCTTTCTTCATACTCGTATTATTTGTTTTATTCGAAGATTTGTAACTTAATATTAGGAGCCGGACGATTACGGCGACAAGTGAGAGATAATATGCGATGTCTAGGGTTTGAATGAGTATTTGGTTCTAGTGCTGTAGGATGCGCGATAAGTGGTATTAATATCCTACTATATAATATTATAAATGCGACTGTTTGTATGTTTGTTTATTACTCCTTCACGCAAAAACTGCCGATTTTCAGCACATACAAAAATGGTAACTTGGATTAATACATAGGATAGTTATTAGCCCGGAAATCCCGCGGGATTGGTCAAATTCCACGCCGGCTAAGCCGCCGGCGGAAACTAGTATTGTTATAATTTGCTTTGCTCTACCACTGCTCTAACGTTGCCTGGCAGAAAATACTTTTAGAATTTATCCTTTTACATCCCTATAAGTATAAGGTGTAATATTGAATATTATTACGTTACGTCGATTGAGTAGTTAGAAATGCTTGTTCTAAGCTCTCTCTGGTTCTCAAGTAGCGCTTCCCGCCGGCGGTACAGCCAGCGCAGTGTAGTAAATCCAATGCGCTACATATTGCGTTGGACGCGCTCTGAGACAATTTTCACTACGCCTCCTCATTGCCGACGAACATTGACATTATTGTCACATAACAAGAATTTATTATTGTGCAGCTTCCTTGTTACAATGAGATATAAGCAATTCCTAAAATGAAATAGGTATATAGCTTTTATATTAAAAGGGTTTATTTACCTTGCAATGTTTTGGTATGTTTGTTGTTTATTTGTGTAAAATTTTGCAATCGTTTTTTATCTGTATTAGACTGAATTTACAACTCTAATAATAATTGTGTAATGAATTACTTTATTATATATTTTTAAACTAAACCTTAGCTCGTAGCAGGGGAATGATAAACAAAACAGTTGTGAGTAATTTGCACAAAAATAGGTACTTTAGTTTTTTAAGCCATCACTATAGAATTAAACATGAAATATTTACACTATAAATTAACCGGCGACCTATCCATAAGGCAATTCAAACTACATAAATAAAAAATGACATAACAATAATAAACATGAATAATAATAAAATGTATGGATAGTTACATCCAATATTATACTTATATTATTTTAAAATATTATTCATGTCAGTATGTACCTGCCTCAAAAAGCCTCAAAAACTGTACGCATCAAAAGACAATATGGCAGATAAGAAGAAAATGACTCCATTTGAGGCGTGTATGCAGCTGTTACTTCGTAGCAGTCTACGGCGTAGCCCCATTACCCACATTCATACATACTCCAAAGCTCAAAGAACATAAACCTTTTAATGTTCTGTTCTTTTAATGTAAAACATCAAAAGATTTTTCGTACTGTTTTTAAAATGAACACGATAATAATGTATATGTGTTAATATATGTATATTATTTATTTTTAGTTTCAAACACAGGGTGTATGTACAAGTACAATTAAATGTAGGTAATATTACATAAAGAAAGGTTTTGTTCGTTTTTAAAATTATTTATTTACATGTTTACACAATAATAATATACACCTTTTCTGATCCACACTCTAAAATTAACGCCAATTATTTATTTTCAATTGACTGTTTGAATAATTTTTAATTTTTTCAATTTACTATTGAAAAAATTTTTATTTAGTTAAATTCCTTTTAACTGCATCTGCACGGGGACTTAAATTAATTATTGACCAAATTCTAAGAAAATTAAGAGTAATAGGTATTCACACATGCAAATGTGGCACTTGGTTTATGCATAAAAAAAATATTTTTCACTTTCATTCAAAATGTCACATATCAAAAGACACAGATGAAACTTATAACATTACACGAGCTGTATAAATACTTATTAGTAAGACAGTGTAAGTAAGTGTATAGAAAAACACGCATAATTTAAAACGTTATAATACAAATCCCCCTCACTTAAAGCCTGCAATGAAAGAAACGCTTGCTTAATACACACATCCAAATACAACATTATATTTGAAGAACATAAATGTCTTACATCGTAAAAAGCAATTTACATCTCATAAATAAGACCTGTATTCAAAAGAATTACAATGAAACCGTTGAAATTCAGGAGGGGAATGTTTTGTTACACTGAATACGAGTAATTCTTGAAACGAACGTCCCTTCCGGCAGTTACTCGCAAAGTGTTGGAATTATTACTCACATTTGGGTACACGCAAGTAAAAAAAGCATATTATTATATTATGGCACACATCACTTATCACTTCACTCGAATTTAAGTTGTTAACGTTGTTTATAATATTTAATCACGACCATACTTAATCACGGCTTTAACTGAAGACGCCATAAAACATAAAATAAACGAATTATAAAAGAATAGGCCCCAATCTTGGCGTCTGTTCGGCTTCTAGAGATTTAGTGTTGTTTGTTCAGCCAAAGAACAGACAAAGGAAGAAAGCTTATTTAATTAAAAAAACAAGATACTGTCGCAAAGAAAAAGAAAGGACATTTTTGACGACGATTAACTCCGCACACATGACTGAGAATAAATCCCAAGGGTATAGTTATCGACAAATAACTTGGCAAGAGACTGAAAGAGACATTAGATGCGCGTTTTGCTCTACTTTTTGTTCTGCGCATCTAACTCTCTCTTTCAGACTCTTGCCAAGTTACGTGTAAGTGACAATAACCTCTGTATCCAACTACATGTATCACCTGACATTAAAATGCTTTATTAGCACCGGGTAAAGTACCTTCATTAACTGAGTCATTCTGTAATGTATGATTTTAGAACAAGGCGACAATTCTAGCTAACTGTCGTCATTAAACAGCTTTCATTACATCGCACACGAGACTTGCTAATTGACAAATATGTTACGTATATTTGGCTTTTATTTATTGCAATATTGGCTAGGTTATTAAGAAGTGAAGAGGAACGACAAAATAATAAATAGTAGAAATATTTCTTCTAGTCACAACACACAAGGTAGTTATATAATTTAACCATATCTATCTATTATCTATAAGTTATGTAAGTTAGATAGTGTTCTATGCTCGGAATATAATATAAGCAAAAATTGCGTTTAAGTACCGATGGACAAAGTACACGATAAACCTCTATCCGAAGTCAATTTAATTTTTATATTTTTTTACCACAAACGCGGCAACTACTTTAACATCAATTTCATAATACTGAATGAAATCTTTACGAGGGCGTAAACAAAATAAAGCATGGATGGGTCTATAAAACAAATAATAAAACCGGCAGCCAAACCTTGGGCTGTTAGATTCAATTTAATGTACGAACGAAGCTAAATAAGCCTTTGATACTGTTAATTTTCTCTTTCATGTATCAAGTTCCGAAAATGTGATAAAATTAGGGTGATTGCTAAAACGATGAAGCAAAGAACGTCTTTTTAAATACCTGGACGTGTCCCAATCGTCACATAACTGGTAACTATATGCAATCAAAAATGCTCATCGTTTAGTAGAGATTGGAAACCGTAAATTTTCGTCATTCGAGGAATGTCGAGCACACTGATATTTGGCTAAAGCCGTATATAGGGATGAAATTGGTTAAATATCACGCAATATCAAAGATAAAAGACAAAATAATAATATAATAAGTAATGATAATCTTGCATCAATGGTCTTGAACACTATTCTGAATATTAAGAACTAGGTATTTAATTCGTTTCACGTTGTGGAATCTCTTAAGATTCAAAGATCTCAAAGTGAAGATGGGCTAAAGGTAATTTAGGTCGCATCTAATATTTCTTATAACTCTAATAGAAGGCTTGATTAAAAGTCATTTCCTATTAGTATCACTAATAGAGCGGCTACAAATTTCCATCTCAATATACTTCCGACTGAAAATCAAAGAGAATTTTGCTCAGCGGAGATACAAACGGTACAAATCAGTTGCGGTAACTAATATTTTGATAGCTAATGGCGGTCGCTGCGTCAATATTCGTAGTAGTTCTCGAATTTAAATTTGTTGGTATATTGGAGAGAGGTTTGAGAAAAACTATTAGTAACGGTTCTTACTCACGGCATAAATTCCGTAACAAAATAATAGATTTTTTATCTGTATTTTTGTGCTTTGCTTTTAGCTAATCTTAAATTTTATTTTCACTGATAAAATTATTCTAGTATCCTTGATGTCATATTAATTTTTAATATTAGTAATTAAAACTATGGGTGTAAACTGTACAGGCGTCGAATTATTAAAAAAAAATTATATCTTTGCAAGTTTGTGTATACAAGGTTTAATTAGTTTCAAATAAGAACTTATTCATAATTATATGTTTTCATAACGATCCTCGAAGCCATATTAATCAGTCTTGCTCTAACGAGCATTGCAGACTATGCATACAACGAATTGCAACGAGCATGCAAGAAATAGATTATACAGTGCTGTGATACAAGCACAGACTATAAATAAAATTAAAGGTCGTAGAACTGTCACTCGAGTCTGAAGCTACAACATCTCTGGGACACGTAGCGGGGTAAATCTATTAGCAAAACATAGTTAAATTTAATGTTTGCAAGTGTCATCAGGTGTGCACGAGCCAGCCACTGAATAAAAACACGGAACGTTTACACGGCGAGCTTAAATCCGCCGAGTTTGTTTAGGACGAAAGCTCAAACACTGGCCGTTTTCACTCCATTACAATAGTTCTAAATCTTAACTGACTGTTTGGAACAAAATATAGAAACAGCGGCTTTGTACGAATCGTTACTTGTTACCCCCATCTTCGTCCATAGAATTTTTATGCGTATACAAGCTCATACCTATTTTATATTTATATATTTTTCTTTTTGTGAAAGTAATGCATTACAACTTTTAATATACGTAATATATTACGTGACATATTAATATAATACGTACCTAATATATTAAAGTGACTGTTAAATTACTACTTCGAAGGTCGAATCGAAAATAGATTGAAAAGATGACGATGCAAAAAACAAAACTAAGTGAAGTGTCTATGTTTAAAAATAAGGTGTTTCGTAACCAAATTGAAAAATGTCGTTTACCTACTTAGTATGTATAATATAATGCGTGTGGAAAAGAACGTCTACGTGTAAATAAGTCTGCATTATTCTCGTATGACGTATGCTGTACCATACCGTGTTGGCAAATGCATTAGAAGTTCCACGTTCACGAATTTGCAATGCATGACGTTTATTGTTGAGGGCGAAAGACCAGAAATCGACATTTTAATAAAATTTGCCGGCTTCGCCTTTCGAATTCATATCTCGAAATAACATGACTGCTGAAATTGCTTGCTGATTATATCGATTCTATTTCAGGCATTATTAGGCATAGCTAGCGAAAATGTAATATGTAAATATAATAATTCATAAAATTTGCATTATATTTTCAATACGCAGCGGTTTTGCACGGATAAAATAACATGGAAAAAATATATAGCTGATGTCATTGCATTTAGTCATAACAAAGAACCCTGTGAAGAAGTAAAATATATTTTGAAATACATATGGGGGCATATCGATATTTCTAATAATTTGGCTGATGAGCATGGCAAATTTCATTCCAAACGGTTCAGTAGTTTAGTGATTGAGAGACATACAGACGTAGACACTTTCGCATTATTATTACTATAGATCTACCTATATAATTTTACCGCTATCTATATACACGATCGGCTGTATCGATCTGAAATCTGTATTACCTATGGTAATACCGTACCCAACAAAGAACCCGAAGAAAGCTACTAAATATATGATGCGCAGCTGAAAATCATAACAGCACAATATATTATATGCGGCTTGAAAGAAACATGGCCTGAGTCTGAAACAAGACAAAAGTTAACCGCTATTTAAACTTGAAATTAAAACCCCAACAAGCCCACTTATACATTCACCCATGCATAATAAATCAGCTAAACTTTTCCTAACTTGCAGAACCTTTATTGCCACGCTACCGGCGAAGAATTTATCTAAACGTTGGTGCTTAAGGAGCCCATGAATATTTTTCTAACAATTGCAAGTAACACATTTATAATTACGACGATCAAACTGTAAATGTAATTAACAAAAAGTATAGTATGAAACTGTGGTATAACCCACAGATCACCCCCAATAGATACCGCATACTAAACATTTTGTAACGTTTAGAATTCACCAAAGTTGGCGGAACGCGCGGGTCGGGGGGGACGTCACTTGTATGGAAACATCAAATCAACATCATTTGGTCGTCAAGGGTCAAATGTCAGGTTGATACTAATTTGTTTATTTGACGGAATTTCTGTAAGTGCCAACGCACTTATGTGCGATGAAAACATGTCGCCTTCAATGCGGTATCTATTGGGGGTGATCTGTGCCTAGATGTAAGGAAAGTCGGACCTTTGGTAATTGGATTACTTGTAGCGAAAACTATAACAAGTGTTGGAAACAGTTCAGTACTTCTCAATAGAGGTTTTTTATTCTTTATTTGCAAATCATCTTTCATTTGTTTTATTTTAACTATCAACACTCAAAGCTTTACAATTTTGTTCACAATATTTACAATGGCTTATTATATGCCCTAATAAATTTTCTTTAAAATATTTTTTCGCAATGTAAAAACCACTTTCCGAGAAAACTTGAATTTATCGTCGAAAAGAATATTTTTCCTTTTGTTGCTGCCTTATCGGCTACCTTTCCCCGGCTTCGATTTTTTCAGCTCCGTTGACTTAATTTTTCTATTGTGTTCGCACGATAATGGTCCAATTTTCATCAAATCGTTAGAATCATCTGCTGTGCAGTAATTTGTAATTCGCACGAAAATTTCGTTGACTAATTGAATTTTTGACTTCCCTGTGTTTAAAATAATTTGTTATAGCTTATAACACGCTTTTGTAGATACTTAAACACCTGAAATATGATACTTTGCTTACTTAAATAATAATTAATCTAAATGAATTTAATGTCTTATAATATCTTATTGTTTTTCTCTTCCAGGAACCTGGTTACCTCAGGCAATTAGAATGATGAATAATTATATTATCATTTTGATAATCAATCTTTTGTATTGTTTGTAGTACGAGTAGAGAAGTAGGTAACTTCTTTAAATCTTATCCCAAAGAAAAGAGAAAGCTGTATACGAGATTTAAAAAATTAACATTCTCTAAATCAATCAAATCAATATCAATCAAATCCTCTCCATTCCGACTTATTTAATGGTATTCATTTTTCTAAAGAATTAATTCCGTCCGTTGTGCCCATCTTATCTACCTCCCGACATACTTGACACCTGACATTTGAAGTCGTTGATTTTAATTCATTTTAGCTTTGTTGACATTCTTTTTTAATTATTCTGCAATGCAAAGATTGAGAAATGTTGTAATTAAAGATAATTTATATCTTGACCAATTGTTAATAGTGTACTTCACAAGCCCCACTTGCTCCACTACTGGGTTCGAGTCTCCTCTCACAATATTTAAACATAAAATTATTATTGTAAACATAAATTTATTTTTGAGATACACTGTAATTACCTTTAAATACAAGGCACATTGTCTGACATGAATTTAGCCGACTTTTTTGTTTCTTTATACCCATATCAAGTCACACAATAAGAATAGCATGAAATGCATTACTGTGTCACTTTGACTTCAGGTTACATTGTAAGCAAAATTTATTAATACTTCTCCAAACAGCACTACATCTCTAACTACACTAACACAAAGAGTGAAAGATTATGAGATAGCAAACATGCACGTATAAATCCACAACTTCTCTAACAGTGGTCGTCAATGAGCTTTAAATCTGATTCCAAATAATTCCATTCCTAGCGCAGACCGGCTGTCTCCCAGAATTAGGGCCGGACGAACTTTTAATCCTAATACCCTTTCTAGGAAATGGAGTTAAAGCTTGGAGCGAGACTACGAATGGAACGGGGCTAAGGCCTTTCATTAGACAACTACTTGGGAGATTTTCAGTTGTAATATTACAACATAAATTTATTATACGAGATAATTTTTGAAAGTAATCTATAGTAGCAAGATCTCATTCAATGTAAAAAGAGGTCTAATCACATTTCTAATGATTTTTATGATGTAGGTATATGAAATAAGAAATAATTTGAGAAATTCAGCTATACTCGTGAAAAAATGAGGATTGAAAGTTTATTGTAGCAGTGAAAAAATGTACTTATGTCCTTTTGTATTCAAAAGTTTCATTAAGATTATTCAATAAAATAAAATAAATTTAGACCACTTAATTTTACTTCATAATTCATCACTTCTATTTAAAATCATTCATTTGCGTATATGGATACAATAATAATTATGTTCTGCATTACATTTATGTGATATACAATATAATGTCATGTATACATCTTATGTTCTATTCAAATCTTTACGACTCACATTTCGCTCAAAATTTCATCAACTATTTGAATTCACTTGGTAATATTATTATGGGCATAACGAAAGGTAAATTCAACGTTATTAATTAAAGTGTAGAGTTACTTATTCTAGAAATTACCTAGATGGGACACGGGAACGTGAGATTAAGTTTTAATCATAATAACTTTTGCCCATCTAAAATTGAGTTGACAAATTAAAATATGTTTTAGGCTTACTTAGGAAAAAAACTTTACATATAGAATTTGTGAAGTTATCATTAGTCTATGTTGTTCGATATTTAACTGTCTTCTTAAATTTTTTGATATAATACGTTGCCTGAATCTAATCAAAATAGCAAATCTCGGCAAATCAGTTTGTTCTACAATTATAAACAAAAAAAACCATAAAGAAATTCATCTTTACAACCCATATTTGTCCCAATGCTGGGCTCGAGTCTCCTCTTAAAACGTCAGAGGTACAGGCCATAGTCCACCACGCTGGCCAAGCGCGGATTGATAAAGATATTCACTTAAGTTTAATTGGACATCGAACAAAACTGTTTAAGTTGTAAACTAAAGGCTTTATATAAACGTAACGAGTGCATCGCGGATGTTTCCGGGCAATAAGTCAGTTGGTATTTCACACCTAACCGCGTACCATCTCGCTTTCGAGTGGAAATAAACAGCCCAACTTTGGCCGTTCTGTATTGTACGCTCGAATTTAAAGCTGGATCACACTTTGCTTTATGTACAACGTATTTGTTTTTGAAATGAAACATGTCTAGGTTTGCTGAGAGTAAAATTTCAACATATACGAGAACATTGAACATTAGAACATAATTATTATTGTCAGTAATGGTATCTAGTGTTTTTTTTTAATAACCTTTGAACTTGCGAGCCTCATTTGACTCGTATCTGTAAATTGTGGTGAGTTCATCTTTATGCCATTAAAAATGGCATAATCTTTAAAATTTTCTCCGTCATAAAATTTTATTTAAAACTTTTTATAAGTACGCTCAAAAAGATTTATTTAAAGACGAACAACGACGGTAATCACCATTCATCTTATCATATTATTTTGAATTAATTCAATCCAATTCTCATCAACAACACGGACGCTTGCTTAAATGTGCAAGGACCTTTATGTCTACTCATTTTTGAATTAAAGTCGGCGGCGGCTTACACATTACGGAAAGTTGTTCTCGGCAATAATTGCTGTCATCGAGAGCTAGCTTCAACTACAAATATTGTGCCCTGAAATTATTGTTTTGAAAATGATTGAAAAATACATTTTCGTGATCAATATTACGCAGCTAAACATACACTGACGGATGAATGAACAGCATCAAGTTCAAGACGCAATTAATTCTAATACCTATTATACTATCCTTCCAACTTTAGATAGATACAAATAAATATAGAAACGATAGGAGTAATACTTTCCGTTTCATGTGACCATTTAAGTTATGAGAGTAATTAAGTATTATGAGGTGAAAGTAATAATATTATTCATAAAAATAATAATTTACACGTAAAATAATTTAAGGTAATACGTATGGCCGCTCTTTGGGTTGTTTAATTGTTGTTCAAATTGTGTTATAGTAAAAAACATTTTTTTTTGCTAATTTCATCGTGTTCGTGATACATTTAATATTATGCGCCTGATTTCCATTATTGATGTCATACCTATGGTTATAGACCTCATATAAAGTTGTATTTGTATAACTTACAATCAGTAATGAGTCGCATGGCATGAATTGGATATGACTGGATGGCGATGAAAATGTCATGACTGAAAACATACAACAATTTAATACCTGATTTACTCGCAATAATCGCAGGCCTGCATTCGGCGCGAAAGAGAGGTCAAGAGCCGCGTACGTGTGAGCGGGACGTTATTACTTCGTGCACTTGGGTCCATTAAAATTGAGCTCGGATCATTATAATGTGAGCTTTATCACGTCATCTGTTATCAGTACTGATGGAGGTGAAAGTGTGGAGTACTGAAGTTGACTGGCGTGAAATGTATTCGACAGCAACAGGCTGGGGGCGGAGTCTCCCGGCGACTGCGCAGAGGGACCGCGGTTGCCATGACAACGCCTCCTCCGAATGTTTGTGATTACGCCACATCTATAGGTCGCAAACTTTTGTGATTGACATCGCACTCAATAATTGTGTTTGGGTGTCGTTTTATAGGTGCCGTTTTTGAGCCCCCAATGTTGTTATGGAATTATTGGATGTTGGAAACAAGAGTGTTATGAAATGATTACCTAATTTTTTAGATAAATGATGGAAAACTAATTAAGAGTTTTTGAGAGAAAGAAACTGGATAACCCAAAATTATATTATTCACAAAAAAAATTATAAATAGTAAAAAAAAGTGTGGCTTAACATTTTATTTTACGACAGTTCCATTGAATTAAACTACTATTCGCCATAGTACTTATCAATGTTTCAGTTATCAAAAAATAGGCACAATTTTACCACTAGGCCAATTTAAGTCCTGTAGTCGTTCCACATCAAAGTTTGCTGCTGTGTTATCTAAATTTTAACTTCGCTTTGAATTAAAATTTTATTACTACATAAAAATAATTTGTAATAGCAAATACTTACGAAAATATTTCCTAACAACCCATAAATAAAGTAGGTACATCTAAATGTTTGTAAAGCTAGCAAGTTTTCATTTCTGACGTGTAGTCTCACGAACGAGCTCCTTTTACTAAACTGGCCTAGACCATAAGTTCACTCAAGATATTGTAAGTCAATCTAAACATTTTAAATTCCCGCATAATACCTTTACAACAAACTTGTGAATCATAATAGAGAGCCGCTGGCATAGAGAAACCATCTGGAATCTATACTTCGGAAACCTGAAAGCTTCTAGCTGTAAACTTTTGTTTTACTTCCAACAGAGCCCCGAGATATTCCCCCGTGGACAGCTGAACACGCGTGAAAGAAGTACCTACTATCTTCACTTTATTCCTTCACAAAAGATTATATTAAATAACGAAATGTTTTTTGCTTTTCTAAAAGCCGCATGAATACTACTGTACCAACATATACCAAATATGCGAAACTTACGCGTTGTAAGAATATATTGTTATGTTTTAACCTAACATCATATTATTTGTATTCATTTATAAATAAAACCATTATGTACTTATTTTCCTCGTCATAATAGAAGTATAAGTACATACCTACTGTAGATGAATTATTCATAAGTCATATTTTTCATTCCGACTCATTAGTTTGGTTCAGACTGATAAAACAGTTAATTCTATGCTATGCTAATTAAAATGAAGTTTTCCATTATATTTTATTGCATAAGGAATGTGTCCTATGGTTAGTCCGATGCAAATCAGAAATATAAGAAAATAAATAGGTAAATAAAATTTCGCATAGTAAAATGAACTAGTTGGTTAATCAATTAACGCACTCCACAACACTACTCTTATACATAATAATATACATAATTATATATTATATTAAATTATATACATACTTATTTATTTTAGAGGATCATTAACTCCAGTAATAGTTAAGTCGGATTTAAATAATTTCCACTTACCTACCGTTAACTACAGTTATAATGCAATTTAATTTTATAAATTTCTTTCGATTATTTATATGCTTCTTCCATAGAATTATTAAAGAAATAAAAATGTAATAACTCATCTTAATCAAAGATGAAAATAACTTCACTGCTAAACATAATAATTATATTTCCACGCCTACAGTCTAACACCACCGTTGGAATAAAACAGCAAATCGGGTTATAAAACGCAATCCATAGCTCCACAGATTAAAATTGTTTTAGCTAAATGAAAAATTTCAATTTATAAACGTTCCGGTATTATCTCGACGAGATCGCTGTTTGATTGTAGTGCTCGTAATATTGTTAATTGGTCTCAAAATCCGGATTAAGCCTTGCGTTTATAACAATCTTTAATGCCGTGAAAGATTTGGCGAGACTGAAAATAATATTATATTGCGAAGATAAAGTGGTAAATTAAAATTTTGTATTTTTATATAAAATATGCTTTTCTTTTTTTAAAATATATGAAGAAGTGCTTAAATAAATCGCAAAAGATAAAAGTAAAAATGACTTAGGAGATTCCATCCATTCTTCTCACGCAATACCAGTTGGACTGAACTTCTTCCAGTATTTATGTGGGACCAAATTGAAGTAATTGTAGAAAAAAAAAATAGATAATATTTATTTTCAGAGATTTATCATGCAAAAAAACGGTTAAGTGTTAGTCGGACTCGCTAATAAATATTTTGGGAACATTTTAAATGCCTTCCTCTTGCCGTTATTAACATCGAGCTAAAATACCACGTTTTTTGTATGGGAGCCCTCTTGAAATATTCATTTTAATGTGTTTTTGGTATTTATCGTTATAGCATAAACAGAAATACATCATGCGTGAAAATTTCAATTGTCTAGCTATCATGGTTTACGAGATACAGCCCGCTGACAGACGGCCAGCGAAGTCTTAGTAATAGGGACCCGTTTTTACCCTTTGGGTACGGAACTCAATATAAATATATTGATAAGCAAAGGTTTTACTACCCCTTCTATGAATATAAAAATGAATGTGACGTACCTTATGGACTCAAAAACTATTGTACCGGTCATTATGAAAATTGGTATATAGGTACATTATGTATAGGTATTTTTCCATGGAGAAAGTTTGTATGATATGCTTATTGATGCCACTCGCCACCAGGTGGCACTGCAGAGTAGCAACTTCTGCCCCGTTCAACCGATTGTCATGAAAACCAGAATGACCATGTATAGAAATATATGTAGAAACATAGAGGAAACGGATATGATATTCATATTAATGCCCGATTCGAAGCGAGGGCGTCAGCTAGTAAATATGGAGGGAGTTGTAGTAAACAAGTGAACCCTAAACAATGATTTTTAGAATTTTTGTTTGTTTATCTGTTTGTCTGTGATTTTGTGCAAGCTAAACCGATTTTAATGTAGTGTTGATTGGATTCAGGGTATTTTTTTTATTAAAATCGGTGAACAAAATACCTACATCATGGTGAGAGCAGGGAAACGCAGTTACGTTTCTGAAAATATGTATAACCAATTCTTCAGCCGACATATAGATTTTTACCTAGCGAAATTACCTATTTCACTTGACAAAAGAAAGTATGCTATTCATATCCTTTCCATATTTCTATTTTTAAATGAAACGTGTTGACTACCTACAGTTCGCGCGCGAGTTCATTGCCGAGGGGCCTGACGTCAGTGACGTCCCACGTCACCCGGCCGTCTTTGTCATAGTGTCATTAAAGCTCAAAATTATTTCTGCTCCCTCCCTTTACTCGGCAATGAACTCGCGGGCGAACTGTAGTAATATGTTTGTTAGGGTCTATCCACACGGCGCGTTGCGTCGACGTAGCGCTGTCACTGCGTCGTTTTACATACTAATCCTGCGTCGCCACTGCGACGACGAAACGCGTTGTAGTAACGCTGCGATGGCGCAGTGTCCGTGTGGCCGGCCATGCGTCAAAACATTTGCGTTGCGACGACGCAACGCGCTGTGTCGGCGGGCCCTTAGGAATAAGCACGTCATTTAAAAAAGTTTTTTTTATCGTTTCGTTTTTATATTAGGTACCTGCTAAAGAATACAATAATAAGCCTGAAATAACGAATTTAATACGGACTTGATTTCGACAAATCAAGAATAACGACTTACTTAAATAAACTGTAATAGCTGTATTGAAATGACCATGATAATACTTTTCCAGAACACGAAAAAAACTGGCAGAACAATGGAACCAGGTCTGGTCTCCGTGATCAATCAGTACTGGTGCTGGAGAGGAAAATACTGCCGTCCAGACCCTGAAATAGCCTGCGCTAGAGACCGACGCCTTAATCAGTATAAGGTCTTCAGAAATGTTTGCCAGATGTACAAGCATAATTGTCATTTTGGACACGGTAACTCTCTCAAATTGATATCAACTAGTGGTATAATAATATAAAATTTAAAAAATGAAGTAATAGATGGAGAGCTACTGAACCCTCCGACTATCGGATTTCTGTAAGGCTAGAAATTTGTGGAGTGATGAGTCAAA